>VZQC01000161.1:197276-229915 GCA_009823505.1 Rhizomys pruinosus | reverse complement strand
CTGCAGTCTTTTCTGTTGTTGTTGTTTGTTGTTCCAAAAATGTATTAATGCCCAACTGCGTTTGTACAAAAGACCAGGGGGCCTACACAAGAAATACTTTAAACTGGGTAGTTGGCACTAGCATCAACAGACGAGGGACAAAGAACTGACTGAGACAGTGAACTTCTGCTCAAAACAGTCAACTTCCCCATGGAAAATACTGAGAAAGACTGAGAGATGGAAAGCATGTTTGGCAGAATGCATGAGCTCTGGCGGGGTCGGGGAATGAGCGGGAACACGGGTCTAGATTTGTTAAAAATAAATAAATAAATTTATGTGAAAAAAAAAAAAAGAAAGTGGATTCTGACACAGATGCACAGTGGATTCCTTGGATGCCAGTGCGTGATTCCATCTAGTGAGTTCACAGCAGATAAAGTCGTGGGGACAGGAAGTAAGATGGCGATTGCCAGGGTCTGGGAGGGGCGTTTACTTAGCACAGTCTCAGCAGGGAATGATTAGAAAGTTCTAGAAATGAATGGCTGCTCCATAGAGGAACTAACTATACCTAATGCCACTCAGTTATACACTAAAAATTGTTAAAATGGTATGTATAATTTCCCCAAAATAGAACAAAATGAAAGCGAAAGGAAGAAAGGGAGAGGAAGATGGGGAGGGAACCAGGGAGGGAGAGGGAGAGGGAAAGAACAGGTCACCTTTGTATGTGTGAAATTTTTCAAAATTATTTTATCTGTATGGACATGTGTAAGTTCACCCATGTCCTGCAATGCACATGGAGCTCAGAAGAGGGCATCAAATCCCCTGGAAGTGGAGTTATGGACAGTCAGGGACAGTTGTTAACTGCCATGTGGATGCTGGGAATTGAACCCAGGTCCTCTACAAGAGCAGCCAGTGCTCTTAACTGCTGAGCCATCTCTCCAGCCCTCCTAAATTTAATTTTTTATTTATTATTTTTATTTTATAGGTATGAGTGTATTGCCCAAATACATGTAAGTACACCCATGACGTAGAACACCCATGGAGGTCAGAAGAGGGCATTGGATTCCCTGGACCTGGAGTTATGGAAGGTTGTTAGCCACAGTGTGGGTGCTGGGAACCATACCCAGGTCCTCTGCTAACCCCAACTTCCTAAACTTAAAAAAAAAATCATTCGATGTAAGTTCAGATTTCTCGTGTTTGGTCTCAGCCTGGAATAAAATTTGGGGTGAATTGTTGTATTAAATCCCACTAAGTTCAGGAGAATTAAGTGGGGTGACTCACTTTACTTGTTGAAGACACTGTAATAATGAAGAGAAGGAGTTTTAGTGGCCTGACAGACAGATGATGAGACAGAATAGATAATCTAGATACAGACCAACACAATGACACCGACTGGTTTTGGACAGAGGTACAAACATCAATGAATGCAAATGAGCCTCAAGTTCACATTTCTCACAAAAATTTATTTGTTTTCTGAGGGTCTTGTTAGCCCAGGCTGACCTTGAACTTGTAGCCAAGGATGACCTTGAGTTCCTGATCTTTTTGCTTATAGCTTCTAAGTACTAGGAAGATGGGGTGCTAAGTACTAGGAAGATGGGGTGCTAAGTACTAGGAAGATGGGGTGCTAAGGCACATTTGCTTTGCTAGCTTCCTTTCTGTTGCAGTGACAAATATCCTGACAAACAGCAGTTTAGGGAAGTAAGAGGTTTATTTGGCTTACAATGCCAAACAACAGTCCATCATTTGGGGGATGGCAAGGTAGACTTTGGTGGCTAGTCATATCAAATCCACATGCAAACCTGGTCTAGACAATTCTCCACTAAGACTCTCTTCATAGATTGTCAAGTTGACAGTTAAAAACGAATGAGCAGGCTGGAGAGATGGCTCAATGCTTAATAGCGCCGACTGCTCTTGCAGAGGACCTGGGTTTGATTCCCAGCACCCACATGGCGGCTAAGAACTGTCTTTAAGCTGGGTGTGGTGGTGTACATCTTTAATCCCAGCACTCAGGAGGCAGAGGCAGGCAGATCTCTGTGAGTTCAAGACCAGCCTGGTCTACAGAGTAAGTTCCAGGCCAGCTGAGGCTATAGGGAGACCGTGTCTCAAAAAACCCCCAAAACCAAAAAACCAAAAAACAACAAAAAACCAACAACTAATGAGCACAATTTATCCCTTGGCAACCTGACAAGTGTGTATGAGTGTTTTGCCTGTATGTATGTATGTATGTATGTATGTATGTATGTATGTACACAACATGTCTACAATGCCTGTGGAAGCCAGAAAAGGCATTAGATTCCCTGGACTGCAGTTAAGGACTAGTGTTAGCTGCTATGTGGGTGCTGGCAAGCAAACTTGGGTCCTCTGGAAGAACACCAGGTGGTCTTAACCCCTGACCCATCCCTAGACCCTCCGGGAACTCTTCCGAGATCCCGTTAAGACAGCTCATCAAGCTTTGCTTTTAGTATTCAGTGTAGCTTTTCTAGCCCAGTGTACAAATTGCTTCTACATTTCTCCCATAAAACAGTCCAAGGCATAAAAGGATCCACACCTTGTTCCTGGTACCACCGTCTGTATTAGGGAATAGAACTGACAGGATGAATAGATGCTTGAAGAGGATTTATTAGATTGGCTTGCAAGATATGGCCAACATATTAGTTACTTTTCTGTTGCTGTGACAAAACACCATGACCAAGGGAACTTATGAAAGGAAGAGTTTATTTGGGCTTACAGTTCCAGAGGGTTAGAGCCCATCATGGCAGGAAAGGCAAGGGGGCAGAGCAGAAAGCCAACCAATCACATGTTCAAGCAGGCACAGGAAGCAGAGAGAGACTGAAATCCAGCAAGGTTAAGAACTGTCACAGTTGCCAGTGACCTGCTTCCTCCAGCATGGCCACACCTCCCAAAGGTCCCAGGAGTCTCCCCAAATGTCACTACGAACTGGGAACCAGGAGCCGGTGGGAGACGGTCTCATTTAAGCCACCACAGAGGAGTCTAGCAATGGCTGGGAGCTGGCAGCTGCTTGGTTCTTGAAGCTGGGGCACCTCGGCAGTCCCGACCTGGCAGTGAAGGCCTGGGGTCTTCAGTCCGTGCTGGAAACCTGAAGATGCTGCTTCTAATATCAGGAAAGGAATCCTACAGCAGTGGGGTGGGTGACTCACCCGTGACAGTGAAAGTCAAGGGAACAACAGAGCTAAACCCTTCCCTTCTTCTGTGCCCTTCTATCCGCCACAGAAGCTGCCACCCACGTTTAGGGTGGATCTTCTCACCTAAATAAAGTAATCAAAACAATCTCCCACAGACGCACCGAATCCAAGGTAGACACTCGCTCACGGAGGCTCCAAGGCTGGGTCAAGTTGACAGCTAACTATCACATCAGGTTTCTATAGTTAATTTTAAATGAATTTTATAGGTTTATATGTAAAATATGAAACTAAAACAGGAGAAAATCCTTAGGATCTAGAGCTGGGAAAAGAGTTCTTAAAATTGACACCAAAAGTTTGATCTGAAAAAGGCAAAATCTTGCCAGGCATGCTAGCACGCACCTTTAATCCCAGCCCTCAGGAGGCCGAGCCAGGAGGAGCTCTGTGAGTTCGAGGCTGTCTTGGTCTGCTTAGAGCATTCCAGGCCAGAAGGGCTACATAGTGAGACCTTGTACCAGAAAAACAAAACAAAAGACCCCCCCCCCGAAAAAAATCTCTGAGGCAGAACACCCTCATTGGAGGGTAAAAGACAAGTTACACTGCTGCAGAAGATGTCTGCAAATTGCATAGGACAAAAATTATGTCTGAAACATGTGAAGAAATTTAAAAACTCAACATTAAAAATATCCAATTAGGAGTTAAGAGCATTGGCTGCTCTTGTAGAGAACCTGGGTTCTAGCACCCACATGGCGGCTAGCTACCACCTGTAACTCCAGTTCCAGGGCATCCAATGCTCTCTCCTGACCTCCACAGGCACTATACACACAGGTACAATATACGTGCAGACATACACTCACACACATAAAATAAAAATAGTAAAATATTTTTTTGGTCTTTTTGAGACAGGGTCTCCCTGTAGCTCCAGCTGTCCTGGAACTCGCTATGTAGACCAGGCTGGCCTTGAACTCACAGAGATCCACCTGCCTCTGCCTCCCAAGTGCTAGGATTAAAGGCATGTACCACTATGCCCCGCTTTATTATTTTATGTGTTCGAGTGTATTGCCTGCCTGTGTGTAAGCACATCTGTGTCGTGCAGTGCTCTCAGAGGGCAGGAAGAAGGCATTGGATTTCCCTGGAACTGGAGTTATGTGGGTGCTGGGAATTGAACCTGGGTCCTCTGCAAGAGCAGCCAGTGCTCTTCACCACTGATCCATCTCTCCAGCCTCCTCAAACAGTTTCTTATAAAACTAAACAAACACTTAGACAATAATTGCACACCTGGGCACTTATCCAGTAATTACACACCTGGGCACTTATCCTAAAGAAATGAAAACTTAAGCTTATACAAAAACTTAAAAATGAAATTTCATAGTAGTTTTATTTGTAATAGCCAAGAGTTAAGAGTCCAGTTTCTACCAATAAGAACATGATTAAATAAGCTCTGGAATGTCCGTCCCATGCTCTGCTATGCAGAAGCAATGGAAAATGAACTGACACCTATGGCTCTGTGTGGAGAAAGCTGTCCTCAAAGGATCACCAGCAGGCCAAATAATACCCAGGGACCTCCTGGGCTCCATTTCTCTAACTCGGTCCATTAACCGCCATCCTCCTCAAAGCGTCTCTGTGAGTTTCACTTACTGTTAGCACCGTGGCTTCTTGTGCTGCCGTTCTCGTAGGCTGACTGGTCCAGACCCTGCCTTCCGAAAGCTCCTGTCCCCTCCAGCACCATCCTGGGCACACAGGCACCTGCCCATGTCACAGGGGACTGGTGTGATGGCCAGACCTCTCGAAGTTGCTTCCAGTGGGTCTGTGGCTCTAACTGGAACAGCTTCTGCTGCTCTTAGCCCACCTGGTCCTGACACAGGACATCGTCATCATCTCCACTGTCTGTGGAGCCAGCCCCAAAGAACTACCTGTGTTAGGTTTCAGTCAGGGCTGTGCCTCAGTGGCTCAGGGATGGCCCAGCATGTGGGAGGCCCTGGGTTCAATCCCCAGCCGCTCAAAGAATATGAAGCAACAACAGCAAGACAAACATAGGTCTCTTGGTGGCAGGTAGGAAGATCCAGTTCGACTTGGGGGCTAGTTCTCTGCTAGCAGCCCTCAGGGCACCACGTGGATGGGAGTCAGGGGATTTCTCTGACCCCGCCCCAAGGAGGAGCAGACAACCTGGTGCTGGGTGGGGCAATGGTGTGCAGTGGGGCCCTGTGATTGGCTCTGGGAGCTGACATAATTTGGCTTATAAAAGCAGCCTATAGCAAGCAATAAATTGAATTATCCATTAACATCATTACAGAATTCCCGGCTGTCATTTTTTAAATTTTTTTCGAGCATACAGGCCAAAGCAGACCTGCATTTCGTTCAGGTAGCCAGCAGGTTGGAAAGAGGTCCCAGTGCGGACCACCAACCTGGATAGCTGGTATTGTGAGTGGCCACAGGCTGAAGATAGGCCATCAGCCATCAGCCTGAAATTCCTGTCCAGGGTTCAGCAGTCTCTGGGCAGTGGGAAGTCACGGCCAAGAGTGGAACACGTGTCTCGTTGTCCCAGGCTAAGGGCCTGAGGTGGAAGTACCTCTCAGGCCCGGCTACAGAAGTAGCTGACTGGTCTCTGAGCCAAGAGGCCAGCTCCCTACAGTGGCTACAGGCAGGTGTTGTGTTCCCCTTCCCTTAGCAGGGCCGAGTGGTACCTGCTCGGTACAAAGAAAGCTTCCCACAGTGGCACACAGTCGATGCTTCGTACAGGACTACTGGCCTTGTGTTGACATTAAATACCTACTAGTGCTATCTTTCCAACCACATGGCTGCTTCTTTAGCTTACCCTATCTGTTCCCCTAGCCCAGCTTGTAACTCATTTTACTTGTTTGTTTGGGGGACAAGCTCTCTATGTAGACCAGGCTGGCCTTGAACACACAGAGACATCCCCGACTCCCTGATGCCTCTGCCTCTGGGTTGTTGAGATTAAAGGCTTAAAGGTGTGCACCACCATTTGTAGCCATTTAAAAAAAATTTAATAACCCATCAACTCTAATTTGACTCTACTTTTTGGTGTCTCTCATTGAAGCTGAGGCTTGCCAGTTCAGCTAGCCTTGCTGGCCGGTAAGCTGCAGGGACCCTCCTGTGTCCACCCCTTCAGTGCTTGGGATCACTACTGGGCCTGGCATTTTGTATTCTGGGGATCTGATGCAGGTCTTCTTGCTTGTTGTGCTGGATAGCTTTAGTGTCAACTTGACACACCTGGGTTGAGTGAGCCTCAGTTGGGGAATTGGCTCCATTGGATTGGCCTGTGGCCACATCTGTGGAGTATTGTCTTGATGGTCGAGCAGTGTGGGAGGGCCCAGCCCACAAGAGTGGTGCCACCCTGGGCAGGCTGTTGTGTACTGTATAAGAAGGCGGGCTGGGCATGAGCCAGGGAGCAAGCCAGTGAACAGCATTCCTCCATGGCCTGTGCTTCAGCTCCTGCCTCCAGGTTCCTGCCCTGAGTTCCCACCTTGGGCTCCCTGAGTGATGAACTGTGACCCAGGAGATGCGAGCTGAATAAACCCTTTCCTCCCCAAATTGGTGTCAGAGTGTTTTGTCACAGCAATGGAAGACAAACTACAACACTTGTGAAGCATGCACTTTATCACTGAGTCGTTTCCTGGGCCCCATTCCTTTAAATGTGGCCTATGATGCTGTGACAAAGCTGAAATCGAGACTGCTTCATGACTCGAGGTGCGATATGAAAGGTTCCGGCCTTGTGGTAAAAAATTAAGGAGCTGGGGCTGGAGAGATGGCTCAGCGGTTAAGAGCACTGACTGCTCTTGCAGAGGACCCGGGTTCGATTCCCAGCACCCACATGGCGGCTAAGAACCGTCTTTAACTCCAGTTCCAGGGGAATCCGACACCCTCTTCTGACCTCCATGGCATTGCACGACACGGGTGCACCAACCTATATGCAGACAGTACACTCATACACATAAAATAAATAAAAATAAAAAAATAAAAAATTAAGGAACTAGGAACAGCTTATGTGAAAGGTCTTGGGTTCCATCCCCAACACATACACACATACAATAAAAACAAAAAAGAAGAGAAGGAAGGAGGGGAGGAAGGAAGGAAGGATAAAGGAAAGAAGGAAAAGAAAACAAGGGTAATTTCCACAATGGTAAGTGGAGCTTTCTAAGGCAGGCATGAGACCCTTTACCCCTGCGCTGCCTAGCTGCCCTGAAACTGTTCCTGACCACAAGGCTTGCTATCTGGCTCTCTACAGAAAGAAGCTTGCCAATCTCTGATGGAGGACTTAAAAATCAGCAGTGTTTTTCATTTTTACTACTAACAGCAATCAATCTCTAGCAAAGATTTTTAGGAAATTACTAAAGGGGTTCCAGAAACTTTCAAAATGCATTATTAAATATTGATCCCTAATGGAGGTTCCTTCAAAACAAATCATTCTAAACTAGTTGTAGTTCAAGCTGGTCGTCACACCCGGTTGTGCTTTTTTTTAAATGAAAGATTTGCTTTTATTTTTATTTTATGTGTATGTTTGCCTGCATGTCTATATGTCACTAGGTACATTCCTGGTTCTTGTAGAGGCCAGAGGAGGGTCTCAGACCCCCTGGAACTGGAGTTATGGATGGTCGTGAGCCTCCATATAGGCACTGGGAACAGAATCGGGGTCCTCTCCAAGATCAGCTAGTGCTCTTAACCAGTGAGCCATCTCTCTAGCCCAAGATGTGTTATCTTTTCTGACAAAACTATCTGTGGGAGTGGAGGGCACAGTCCTCCCATCCAGATAGTCATACAACATTCATATTAAAATATCAGGAGCTGGTGATGAGGCTCAGCA
Organism: Rhizomys pruinosus; assembly: GCA_009823505.1. NCBI lineage: Eukaryota > Metazoa > Chordata > Mammalia > Rodentia > Spalacidae > Rhizomys > Rhizomys pruinosus. The sequence continues at coordinate 221,977 of VZQC01000161.1, read as the reverse complement.
GTTAAGAGCACTTATTGCTCTTCTAGCAATAGTGAACCAATAATCCTTTGGTTCCCAGGATTTACATGTGGGCTAACTTCCATCCTTAAATCCAGTTCCAGAGGGATCTGGTGCCCTTTTCTGGTCTCCTTGAGTATCAGGCAGGCACACAGCATACTTACATACATGTAGGCAGAACACTCATACACATAAAAAAATTTCTAGGAGTTGGACATGGTGGCACACACCTATAATTCTTTTTTTTTGAGACAGGGTCTCTCTGTAGCCCCAGCTGTCCTGGAACTTACTCTGTAGACCAGGCTGGCCTTGAACTCACAAAGATCTGCCTGCCACTGCCTACCAAGTGCTAGGATTTGGGAGACAGGCAGGAAGAATGCTGTAAGTGCAGGGCTAGCCAGGGCTACACAGTGAGATCCTCTCTCAAAAAAATGATGATGGTAATGATGAATCAGAGAAAATGTGACCTTTTCTTCATGTATGAAGTGAAATTTAAAGGTGTACTTTTTTTTTCTGTGTTGGAATAGAGTCATGGGCCTTTTGGATGCTAGGCAAATGTTCTATGGCTGAGCCATACACCCCCTGGTCCCAAAGCACAAGTATTTCTGAATCTTATTTTCCAGATGCTGTCATAGATCTAGTAATTGTGTTGTGAGAATATATTTTATTTTATTTTTTTTATTAATTTTATTTATTTCTTATGTGCATGAATGTACTGTCTGCATGAAAGTCTGTGCACCCGTGTCGTGCAATGCCGCGGAGGTCAGAAGAGGGCGTCGGACTCCCCTGGAACTGGAGTTCTCCTGGAATTGGAGTTTCAGATGGCTCTCGGCCACCATGTGGGTGCTAGGGATCGAACCCGGGTCCTCTGTAAGAGCTGTCGGTGCTCCCAATCGCTAGGCCATCTCTCCAGCCCCGTGAGAATATATTTTAATCTATTTCTAGTTATTTGTTCCTGTTCAGAAGCCATTTCAGGGGTGGGGAGTAAATCCATGCTTACAGCAGCATTTTTACAAGATACACTGACAGAACTTGCTGCATCTCACGCAGGGTTGTGACTGAGAACCAGGACTGACAGACTCCCCATCTCACCCCCAAAGGGCTGTATCTGGGCTTTGTAGTTGCTGGCAATTCTAGGATTCGGGTGATGTTACAGTTTGGAAGTCACACAGAGCCTTTTACTATCCCCACCAGATGACATCAACTTCTTTAATAAACCGCGAGCAGCCGCTCCTCACTGCCAGCTGGAGCACATGGTCCCATGCTTTGCTGTCGTTTCCTGTAGAACAGGTGTCTGCTTGCTGAGGTGGCGTCAGCTAGGGGAGGGGAGTGAAGCACCCTCTGTCTATATCTCCCCAGTTGGCCAGCTCTTCAGTTAATCTCTTCCTATGGACAGGGAAGGCTCTGGGTGTGTGGGGAGAGGGGCTAGGGACAGGGGAGACATTCCGGCCAAAGGAAATGCTAACTGTCCCTGTGGGCCACACCCAGGCTGCTGCAGCCCCAAACCTCCTGCACTGACCAGCCAGGGACCTGGCTTCTGCCATTCAGTGGTCGCATGACCTGTGTACACTGCTTGATGTTTCTTTTTTTTTTTTTTTTTTTTAATTGACGTTTATGTAATTCTTTTTTTTTTTATATTTGGTGGTTCCTTTTTAAAAAAATTTTTTCTAAATATTATGTATGAGTGTCTTTCTGCATGTAGGTTGGTGCACCCTGTGTCTTGCAATGCCTGTGGAGGTCAGAGAGGGTGTCGGGTTCCCTGGAACTGGAGTTAAAGACGGTTCTTAGCTGCCATGTGGGTGCTGGAACGAACCCGGTCCTCTGAAGAGCAGTTGGTGCCTTAAACCTTTGAGCCATCTCTTCCAGCCCCCGACGTTTGTGTATTTCATACATCATTACTCAGTTCATTAGACACATTCCTCTTTCCATGCCCTCCACCCCACCCCTGTTCCGCATTCTGCTATATATGTCTTGCATTTTTCTCTCGTCTTTTTTGCCACATTTTCCCTTTAATTGATATGTTCAAAAATATGCATACATATATTCCACCCATATACAATATAAAATCTGAAATAAGTGGTAGGTTAATTCTAAGCCTATTAAGGAGATTCACCTTTTATCATATTCTGCTTTCATATAAAAGAAATATATAAACGGGGCTGGAGGGATGCCTAGCGGTTAAGAGCGACGACCGCTCTTGCAGAGGACCCGGTTCGATCCCGCACACCCATGGCGGGCTGAGAACACGTCTGTGACTCCGGTCCAGGAGAAACTCCCGTTCCAGGGGAATCCGAGACCGTTTCTGACCTCCGCGGCATCGCAGACACGGGTGCGCAGACCTGCATGCAACAATACATTCATACACATAAAAATAAATAAATAAAAATTTAAAAAAAAAAAAAAAAAAAAAAAAAAAAAAAAGAAATATAACAAAGACGATGCTCAGTTTGCCTTGCAACTAGGGATTTTGTGTTAGCATCCACAAATGAGGGAGACCTTATGTCGTTTGTTTTTCTGGGACTTTGTTACTTCACTTACTATGATATCTTCTAGCTCCATCCATTTACCTGCAAAGTTCATGATATCATCTTTCTTTACTGCTGCATAGAACTCCATTGTGTAGATGTACCACATTTTCTCTATCCACTCGTTGGTTGAGGGATATTTGGGTTGCTTCCAGCTTTTTGCTATTGTGAAGAGAGCTGCAACAAACACAGATGTGTATGTGTCTTTGTGATAGGATGAGTCTTGTGGGTATATACCCAAGAGTGGTATGACTGGGTCAGGTGGTAAGCTCATTTTGAGTCTTTTAAGGATTCTCCACACTGCTTTCCATAGGAGTTGCAGGAGTTTCCATCCCTACCAGCAGTGGATGCGTGTTCCCCTTTCTCCACACCCTTTCCAGCATTTGATGTCATTTGTTTTCCTAATCTTGCCCATTCTTACCGGGGTAAGTTGAAATCTTAAACTGGTTTTAATTTGCATCTCCTTAATTATTACAATGTTGAACATGTTCTAAGATGTTTCTCAGCGATCTTCACTTCTTCATTTGTGAATTCTCTATTTAGCTCTTTATCTTTTGATGGCGTCATTTTTTCTTGATCCTTTGGTTTTTGAGTAATTTATATATTCTGGATGTTAATTCTCTATCTGATGAATCACTGGTGAAGATTCCCTTCCACTCTGTGGGTTTTCTCTTCACTTCCTTGATTGTTTCTTTTGCTGTACAGAAGCTTTTGAGTTTAATGAGGTCCCATTTGTCTATTGTTGACCTTGTTTCCAACGTGGCAGCTGTCTGATTTAGAAAGTCTTTTCTTACGCCTATGTCCTGTAGTTTACTGCCAACATTTTCTTCTATTATTTTCAGTTTCTGGTTTCACGAGGTCTTTGATCCATTTGGAGTTGATTTTTGTGCATGGTGAAAGGTAGGGGTTTGGCTTCATCATTCTACAAGTGGTGATCCAGTTTTGCCAGCACCACTTGCTGAAGATGTCTTTCCTCCACTGGGTCTTTTTGGCCCCCTTATCAAATATGAGGTGGCTGAAATTGTATGTGCTCAGGTTTGGATCTTCAATTTTGTTCCATTGATCTACTTGTCTGTTTTGTGTCTATACCAGACTGTTTTTATTACAATAGCCCTGTAATATAGTTTGAAGTCAGGTATGGTTATCCCCCCTGTGTTGCTTTTTTTGCTCAGGGATGCTTTGGCTATCCAGGGTCTTTTGTTTTTCCATATGAATTTAAGGATTTTTTTTCTAAGTCTGAGAAGAAACTCCTGGGGAGTTCGATTGGGATTGCATTGAATCTGTATATTAGTTTGGATATGATGGACATTTTAAAATTTTTATTTATTTTTTATGTGTATGAATGTACTGACTGCATGTAGGTTGGTGCACCCGTGTCATGCAATGCCTTGGAGGTCAGAAGAGGGTGTCAGATTCCCCTGGAACTGGAGTTAAAGACGGTTCTCAGCCATCATGTGGGTGCTGGGGATCGAACCCGGGTCCTCTGCAAGAGCAGTTGTCGCTCTTAACCACTAGGCCATCTCTCCAGCCCCAGACTTTTTTTTTTTTGTTGTTTGTCTTTTTTGAGACAGGGTCTCCCTTTAGTTCTAGCTGGCCAGGAATTCACTCTGTAGACCAGGCTGGCCTTGAACTCACAAAGATCCCCCTGCCTCTGCCTCCTAAGTGCTAGGATTAAAGGCGTGCGCCACCACGCCCGGCTTTTTTTTTTTTTTTTTTAATGTAGCAGAGTGTCTTCCAATCACCAGCCACTGAGCAAGCTGGGAATGGAATAGGTACCTCTGCTAGGCTTGCTTTCCCTCCTGTTAGGACATTTTTACTATATTAATACTGCTTGATGTTTCTAAGCCTCCTTATACTTCAAAGGAAGAGAATGGATGAGGTTATTGCTGAGAGCCTTTCCCACTCTTCATAACGGCTCTGATTTGCTCTCTTTGTTGCTATGATAAAATGCTGACCAAGAACAACTTAGGGGAGGAAAGAGTTTATTTGGCTCACACCTCCATGTCACAGCCTATCACTGAGGAAGTCAGGGATAGGTATCTGTAGGCGGGACTGAAGCAGACACCATGGAGGAACGCTGCCTACTAGCTGGCTTCTCTGCTACCTTTCTTATACAGCAAAGACCCAACCCACCTAGGGATGGCACTGCCCACAGTGGGTTGGGCTCATCTACATCAATGAACAATCAAGAAAATGCCCCCACAGACCTGCCCACAGGTCAGTCTGCCAGTGGAAAGTTCCTCTATTGAGGTTCCTTCTTCCCAGGAAGATTTCTGTCAAGTTGATGAAAAACCAACAACAAAAATCCCTAGCCAGTAACCTACAAATAGAAGGGAGAATTTCGAACAGGTAGGTCTGCTCATTACTAGAACTGGCTGCTTGGTGAGTTCTGGGATATATACAGTTGAGGGAATTGTTCGAGTAAGAGAGAAACTGAGTACTGTACTCAATAAACCTCCCTTGGTCTTCCCATAAAGCCAACTTGGGGGTCCAGCTCTACACAAAATGCTCTATGTCCTTTGCTGTTTCTGTGGGAAAACAGGAGAAGAGAGGGTGTACTTTCTGAGGAGACACGCAGAGATGTGAGGGTGTGGACATTGTGGCCAGACAGCCTCGCCAACGGGCTGTGGTGGGTGGTGCCTGCTGGGCACCCTGGGGAAGGCACAGCGTGGACGTGTGGTTCAGGAGCTCTTCCAGGTTCCAGAGACATCATAAAAGAGGACATGAGCAGGCCTGGTGTGCTGGGGACAGCGGCCAGTTCAGAGAGGCTTGCCCAGTCCCAGATTTTTCAAATTATTATTATTATTATTTTGATAAACTTTTTATTTTATTTTATTTTAATGTGTATGAATGTACTGTCTGCATGCAGGTTTGTGCACCAGTGTCGTGCAATGCTGTGGAGGTCAGAAGAGGGCGTTGGATTCCCCTGGAACTGGAGTTAAAGATGGTTCTCAGCCGCCATGTGGGTGCTGGGGATCGAACCCGGGTCCTCTGCAAAAGCAGTCGGCGCTCTTAAACGCTAGGCCATCTCTCCAGCCCCTTGATAAACTTTTTTATTCTAGTAACATAACCATAATACTTACCCTCTGAACTCTTCATAACCACAGTGTGGTGGAAATACACCCACACTTTTGTATTTCCCAAACTGTATCCCAAACTTTCATTTTCTCCCATAAATTACTCAGCAGTCCAAACCAGCCTTGAGTTTAAGATCTTCCTGCCTGTCTCTGAGTGCTGGCTCGACAGCCAGGTACCCGGAGAGCGGGACTAGCCTACTCTAAGTCTTCTGTTCTGAGTCATTAAATATGTTTACAGTGTGCTATCCTTAACAGCACCCCCTCCACCTTTCCAAACCAGAATCTCTGTCACCCCCTTTCTGTCTCCTCCATTCCTGAAGGGCCTGGAACAGACTGCTTTCTGTCTCTGGGAGTTTGCTTTCCTGAGTGCCTCATGCAGATGGGCCATAGTGAATATGTCTTTCCATGTCTAGCCTCTTCCTCTGAGCACAGTGCTCTCAAGGCTCATCACTGGTAGAGCATGTGTCAACTGTTCAGACATTTTAAGATGGAGGAAATAAAAGGAATATTTCATCCAGTATCAACATGCAGTGTGGGCACGATGCTGAGATAACCCCAAAAGGCTGGCTTAGTGTTCAACTCGGCACTGAGTCACAACTCGACTCGTGAATGCTGGGGCTCTGAATAGGCAGAGATGTCCGAGCCCCACCTTCAACTTTGTAAGGAGATCATGCATAGAAGTGTGGCTGCTGATGCATAGCCCGATCCTGAGTTTGATTTGTTTTTGAGAACCACCCCCACACAAGTTGCGTCCAACAGAAGATGCAAAGAGCATCAGAGTCAGGAGTCCAGCCTTGGGGGTCAGGAGTCCACGCTTGGAGTCAGGAGTCCAGCCTTGGGGTCAGGAGTCCAGTCTTGGGGGTCAGGAGTCCAGTCTTGGGGGTCAGGAGTCCAGTCTTGGGGTCAGGAGTCCAGGCTTGGGGTCAGGAGTACAGCCTTGGGGGTCAGGAGTCCAGCCTTGGGGGTCAGGAGTCCAGGCTTGGAGTCAGGAGTCCAGCCTTCGGGTCAGGAGTCCAGCCTTGGGGGTCAGGAGTCCAGGCTTGGAGTCAGGAGTCCAGCCTTGGGGGTCAGGAGTCCAGGCTTGGCGTCAGGAGTCCAGGCTTGGGGTCAGGAGTCCAGGCTTGGGGTCAGGAGTCCAGGCTTGGTATCAGGAGTCCAGGCTTGGAGTCAGGAGTCCAGCCTTGGGGTCAGGAGTCCAGCCTTGGAGGTCAGGAGTCCAGTCTTGGGGTCAGGAGTCCAGTCTTGGGGTCAGGAGTCCAGGCTTGGGGTCAGGAGTCCAGCCTTGGGGGTCAGGAGTCCAGGCTTGGAGTCAGGAGTCCAGCCTTCGGGTCAGGAGTCCAGCCTTGGGGGTCAGGAGTCCAGCCTTGGGGGTCAGGAGTCCAGGCTTGGAGTCAGGAGTCCAGCCTTGGGGGTCAGGAGTCCAGGCTTGGAGTCAGGAGTCCAGTCTTGGGGGTCAGGAGTCCAGGCTTGGGGTCAGGAGTCCAGTCTTGGGGTCAGGAGTCCAGGCTTGGCGTCAGGAGTCCCAGCCTTGGGGTCAGGAGTCCAGGCTTGGCGTCAGGAGTCCAGGCTTGGGGTCAGGAGTCCAGCCTTGAGGTCAAGAGTCCAGGCTTGGGGTCAGGAGTCCAGGCTTGGGGTCAGGAGTCCAGGCTTGGGGTCAGGAGTCCAGGCTTGGCGTCAGGAGTCCAGGCTTGGGGTCAGGAGTCCAGCCTTGGGGGTCAGGAGTCCAGGCTTGGGGTCAGGAGTCCAGGCTTGGGGTCAGGAGTCCAGGCTTGGGGTCAGGAGTCCAGGCTTGGGGTCAGGAGTCCAGCCTTGGAGTCAGGAGTCCAGCCTTGGAGTCAGGAGTCCAGGCTTGGGGTCAGGAGTCCAGGCTTGGAGTCAGGAGTCCAGCCTTGGGGGTCAGGAGTCCAGGCTTGGGGTCCGGGGGTTTAACTGACCTGACTCTGTCAGCAGGTGACTCCACCTCGCTGGCACGGGTGGCCTGAGCCTCCGCTCCCCCATTCCTTTCTGTAGCTCATCTTCACAGCCCCCCAGGATGCCCCAGTGATGACGAAGGAGACAGGAAGTAGGTTTTCATTCAATATCACTATGCAGTGTAGACACAGATCCCCAGAAAGCCCCAAAGAGCTGGTTAGTATCCAACTCAGCATGAGCCTGGTGGTAGTTCTGTCCTCTCCTGTGCCCTGCAGCAGACAGACACGTGGACTGTGGTCAAGGGCACCCATGTGTTCTCACACCTGTTGAGGCAGTTTTGTCAATAACTTTCTTTTAATTCTCATTTTTAAAACCCAAGGGGTCACTGTAGAAAGACACAAATGGGTGGAGGGTGTGCTGGGTGTAGGGCAGCACGGGCTACGTGTCACGAGGGCTGGGTACGGAGGAGGCGGCCATCGTGCAGGACTGGGTGGGTTCTGGGCAGTGCCATCTGAGAGGTGCCACCATGCCAATGCGAGGCCCAGGCTTGCATGGGTGTCTAGTTTCCTTCATCAGCAGTGGCTGGTGCAAACCTGGAAATAAACAGATCTCTAAACAGGCTGGGGAGACACAGAGGGCTTGGAGCAGGAGACTCCTCCACCAATCCAGCCAGCTGCAAACAGCTGGGCCCAGAGGCTCCAGGAGACATTCCTTCGCCGTCCTTCTGGGAGCAGATTTGACCTTGAAACCCCCCTTGGCCCACAAGCCCGCGGGAGAACTCCAGCCTGCAGCCTGCACTGCTTCCGTCTCAGTTTCCTGGCCCTGGACACCGAGTGTGGGGGAGAGAAGAAACATTTTTGTGGTGAGATTTTTTTTTTGATCTTTTTGAGACAGGGTCTCCCTGTAGCCCCAGCTGTCCTGGAACTTGCTATATAGACCAAGCTGGCCTTGAACTCACAGAGATCCACCTGCCTCTGCCTCCTGAGTGCTGGGATTAAAGGCAAGTGCCACCATGCCTGGCTTTTTTGAAGGGGGTATTTTTGAGATAGGGTCTCCCTGTAGCCCCACTGGCCTGGAACTCACTGTAGAACAGGCTGGCCTTGAACTCAAAGATCTGCCTGCCTCTGCCTCCCGAGTGCTAGGATTAAAGACATGTGCCACCATGCCAGGCGGGGATTTTTTTTTTTTTAAAGCAAAGGAAAGAATGGGAGAAAAAGAAAAGGAGCCGGGAAGACAGTTGCTAGGCAAGGGCTGACCAGCGTGGGCTGGGACACAGACTTGGGGAGCCCTTTGGCTGGAAGGTGCAGAGCTGGTTGGGAGACGGCAGAGGGCAGACTCTCCTGTCCCGGCTCCTGGGCCCTCACAGGTAGTGTGAGCTGTGACTGCGACCTTTGAGTGGTTCTTTGTTTACCAACAAATGCTTCTGCTTCTGGCTGGGAAGCAATTCTCAGGGTATCAAGGGGAGTCCTCCAGGCCACCCAAAGCGCACACAGACCTTCAAGGCTGTGGACTCCAGGGATCGGCACCCTTCTACTGGGAGATTTAGAATTTGGGGGCCACTCCCAGGCTGGGCCGATGCTTTAGCAGCATAGGGTGATAGTGCTAGTTACGTGTGAGCCCCAGGGGTCTCCTCAGGTTCTAAGAGCCAGAATGGACGGCACAGGTGAATGGGACTGAGGACGCATCTCTTCCTCCTTGACCTAGGGTGTCTGGAAGTTGCACATTCTCTAAGTCAGAGCTCACGGGGGCTAGTTCCTGGGAGAGAATATTTTGACTGGCAGGATGGTTGGGCAGTTAGCACAGTCACTAAAGTGCTTGAGTTCAATCCCCAGCACCCATGGATAAAACTGGATATGGTGGCGTCCGCTTGTAATCCCGGCCGGAGAGTCAGAGACAAGCAGAGCCCTGGAACTTGCTGGCCAGCCGGCTTGGCCTTGATCGACAAGCCCCAGGTCTCAACCAGAGATCCTGTTTCAAAAACCTCCACACCTGTTCATGCTGCACAAAGGAATACACACAGGCGCAGGGACAACTTTTTAAAAAGTGAAGTTGAATGGCTCCTATTCCAGGTATTCAGAGCAGGTTGGGGAGGGGAGGCACCCGCACATTCCGTGACACAAAATCCCAGGAGCCTGGACTGGGGGAGAGTGGTTCTCAAGAGTTCTGGGTGCGGGAGCACAACGCCAGGCCCAGGGTCTGGGCTAAGTGAAGTCTGGGCCTGGGAGGGCAGTTGTGGGGAGGAAGAGATGAAGAATTAGGTCGGAGGGAAGTGTGATTCTTTTTGGTTACCTCCACTCTGTCCCACACTGCGTGCTCACCGTGGGCTCGTGTCTTCATTTTGATTTCCACTCCCGCAGAAGGCGTCATTTGCACTGGTATGTCTTGTGCATGCTGCCTGTGGTGTGGAAGAGGAAGCTGCTCTTTGGAGGTGGATGGGGAGGAACACGTGTCCTCAGAGGTGTGGCGTCCAGCTGGCAAGACCCCCGGCAGCCTCCTGCTTGTTTAGCCATCGTTCCTCAGCCTGTTCTGGGTCTTTGGGGAGTAGCCCGTCTCCTACCTTGCTGAGTTCTTTAGGCATGAAAAAAGCTCTATTAGTTAAAGAGACCAGAGGAGGGACGGTAGACAGCGTCAAGGCCCCAGCTGCCCTTGGTTAAGGCTGCGGCTCCCTCCCGCCCTGCATTTTCCTCCTGCGATTCCTTCTGCATTAGCTCAGTGTAGTTTTACCCCGAAGGCCGCATCCAAGTTGGCAAGAGTCACGCATTAGGCTATTTGCCTTTTAACAAAGTTTATGATTTAAATCTCATGCTCTTAACACCTCCTTTGGAAGTCTCAGAGGGAAACAAAAATGTTGAAGCTGTTTACTCATTTCTGTTTAAAAAACGGAGACCCTCGTACTTGGCCAGAGCCATGTGTGTGTGTGTGTGTGTGTGTGTGTGTACGCATGTGTGTGAACAGGTATGTCGACACACCACACACACACACACACCATGTGCGCACATGCTCAAGAGAGGAGGAATCTAAGAACACTGATCACATTTCAGTCCCTGGCAGGTTCCCAGGATATCCGATGATCCCTTGGGCAATCCTCTGAACTCTTACCGGCTCCGGATTCCAAGTCGGTGCTCCCTGCTACCCCAAGGAAGGCATGCTCAGTTTCCTAGAAGTGTGGAAAGCCCAGTGGGTATTTCCCAGGGTGGCTAGGAGGAAATAAAGTCCCCAGAGGACCAGGGAGTTGGAGCGGGTGAGGAGAGAAGGCCCAGCTGGATGAGTCCTCACTCAGGATCCTGTTGGGGCCTAGAAGAAAGGACACAGTCCTTGCCTGCCAGGGCTCGTGGCCAGCCAGGAGACAGAAGGAAAGTAACTGCAAGTCCTGGAAGAAGGGACGTGGCGATCAAGGCACTTTCTCCCTGAGGCTGAAAGGGACAATGAGCATATTCAAATCATTTTTAGTCTATGTAGGAGAGATTAGAAATACTAGAACTGCTGGGCGTAGCGGTGCACGCCTTTAATCCTGGCACTTCGGAGGCAGAGGCAAGTGGATCTTTGTGAGTTCAAGGCCAGCGTGGTCTACAGAGTGAGTTTCAGGACAGCTGGGGCTACAGGGAGACCCTGTCTCAAAAAGACCAAAAAAAAAAAAAATTCTAGAACCAGGGACTAACAAGCCTCCTGGCTTCTCTGGGAGACGTCATGCTAGACCTGAGACCTGGCCTTCCCATCTTTAAAGGATTTACCTAGAGGATTCCAGACAGCAGAAGATGGCTCTGGAAATCAGTGTGCTGAGACAGCGGTGCCCTTCTAGAACGATGACGCTTGATGCTGTGGGCCTGCATCTGTGGGCTGTCACCTGAAGAGGGACGGGGGAGAGGAGGCTCCAACCAGCCGGCCTCCTTGGTGGATGGGGCTGAGCAGGATGATGATGAGTATCGATGGTCCAAGAGAACACACCGAACCGGGAGCTGGTCAAAGTAAGGACTCACTTTATTGCATCAGGCAGCAGCTTATATATGCTTGGCAGGAGGGGTGGAGAAAAGAAGTCGGGAGAGGAGATACGTAGAGTGGGGGGGATAGCTTTGGGCCAATAGTAACTCGCCACATCGGTTGTAGGCGTTTTCAGGTTGGGCTATGCTGAGTCACTCCTATGCGGAAGTGATCCGCCAGAGACAGGTCGCTAAACTCTAGTCAGGCTCAGGGGGTTACAGTAGGCCACATTCTCAACATGCATCCAGAGGATATTCTTTCCCTGCACATGGCAGATATCACCACCATCTCCAAAGCAAGCTTTGGCTCACCAAAGTGGATTCGATGTAGTGAATGACTTCTGGGTGTCCACTGGGCCTGTGCGCTGCTGTGGGCTTGATGTGCTCATATTTTCTTGATGTTTGGGAAAAGGGCCCATGCGTAAGCACATACCAGGCAGGTGCTCCACCTCTGAGCCACAACCCTGGGCTGTCCTCTCACTTGCATGTTCTAAGCCTGTGAAGAGGGTGGCTACCACTGTTTCCATTGTAGAGTATGAAGCTGAAGCAGAGATTTAGGTGACTTCTCTAAGGCCACCCAACTAGTCAGCAGCAAAGTGCGGGTGGGAACCAGGCCTTCTGGATCTGGAGTCCTTGCCTGATTGCCTTTGTGGTCAAAGCCTGTGCTGAACTCTGTCAGTTCGGGAGGGTCAGCATCCTGTCACCATGTACTCACCTCACCCAGATATAGCCTCTCCCGCCAGGCCTGTCAAGATATAACCCTATGTGAGTCTCAGTCAACACGATGCTGTGGAAACAGCTTGGGGGTAATGACATAGACAGCTGGCAAGCTCACGCACTGGGTGTCCTGGGCTGCCCTGTGTGTTAGTCTACTCTTTACTGCTGTACCACAGTAGCTGAGAGCATAATTTAGAAGGAATAAAGGTCAATTTGGCTGGAAGTCTCAGAGGATCTAGTAGAGCATCCTCATGCATAGTAACATGGCAGAGAACACCACATTGGTGGTGGAGGAGTGTTAGCTGGGTCCTCTTCCCCATCACGGGGCCTTCATGACCTCATTGAACCTGATTATCTTCCAAAGGTGTCCATCTCTAATGCCATTACTCCATCAATATGAATTTAGGGATTAAGTTTCTAATATGTGAACTTCTGGGGTACACAAACACATCATGACACCTCAAGAGCCATTGCTTGAGGTGAGCCATTGTGTGGGCATTGTCTCCTCCCAAGACATATGGTAAAGGGATAGTCTATGGACAACTGTGCTCTTATATTGTGAATCCCTTAACGGGTTCTAGAATTAACCTACCATTTATTTTCAGACATTGGAATTTTTGGTATATGGGTGAGGGTATATATGCATATTTTACAGTAATCTAAAATCAAAAGAATGAGGGGGAAAAAAACAGTTTGTCTCACCACAGGATTTATTTTATGGGAGTGTTTCTTAGTATTTCTTTTTTTTTTTTTTTTTTTTTTTTTGAGACAGGGTCTCCCTGTAGCTCTGGCTGTTCTGGAACTCATTCTGTAGACCAGGCTGGCCTCAAACTCACAGAGATCCGCATGCCTCTGCCTCCCAAGTGCTAGGATTAAAGGTGTGCGCCACCACACCTGGTATTTATTTATTTCTGTTTGTGTATCAATGTACTGTCTGCATGCAAGTTTGGGCACCCGTGTCGTGCAATGCCGCGGAGGTCAGAAGAGGGTGTCGGATTCCCCTGGAACTGGAGTTCTCCTTGAATTGGAGTTTCAGACGGTTCTCGGCCGCCATGTGGATGCTGGGGATCGAACGGGTCCTCTGTAAGAGCGGTCGGCGCTCTTAACCGCTAGGCCATCTCTCCAGCCCCCTTAGTATTTCTTATACAAGGCTGGTTGAGCTTTTGTTTCAAGCCTTTTCTAAAATATTATACAGTAGTTAAAAGTATCAGGCTGGTGTAACTTAGCCTTTCTGGATGCTTAACGACCATACTTAATGCTCATACCAATTTGGTTGAGGGTTTCAATGGATAACTTTGTTCCTTGCCCTCAGAGGTCAACTAAGTCCCAGGGTACTATGCATGGGGACATCTCTTGAAATGTCCTGCAAATGTGAGTCACCAATCTTCCTGTGCAGGGAGGTCTTGGAGATCCACTAATGGGACTTCAGCCAGTGTCCAGTCTATAAGAGGAAAGTCTGGGAGCTGGAGAGATGGCCTAGCGGTTAAGAGCATCGACTGCTCTCGCAGAGGACCCGGATTGGATCCCCAGCACCCAGATGGTGGCTAAGAACTGTTTTTGACTCCAGTTCCAGGGGAATCCAAGACCCTCTTCTGACCTCTGTGGCATTGTGTGACACGGGTGCGCCAACCTACATGCAGACAGTACATTCATACACATAAAAAAAGTAAATAGGGCTGGAGAGATGGCCTAGCAGTTAAGAGCGCCAACCCGCTCTTACAGAGGACCCGGGGGTTCGATCCCCAGCGCCCACATGGCGGCTGAGAACCATCTGAAACTCCAATTCCAGGAGAACTCCAGTTCCAGGGGAATCCGACACCCTCTTCCGACCTCTGCAGCATTGCACGACACGGGTGCACAAACCTGCATGCAGACAGTACATTAATACACATACATACAGAAATTAAAAAAAAATTAAAAAAAAAGTAAATAAAATAAAATAAAAAAGAGGAAAGTCTGCTCATGCTTCAAAAAGGGAAGCCTGGTCTAGCAAGACCTGACTTTGTCCTCGAGTGTATGGAACTGGTGATTGAAAAGCCAAAAGGAGCCAGGGGCTCCCTACCCCCCAAAACCTGAGTGACCCCTGAGGACCAGATCCTCAACTGACCTTGAGAAAACCAAAACCTTGGTTAATCTGGGCTAACAGTGTGGTCTTAAGCATCCAAAAGCAAAGTATAACCAGAAATAAATAATTAGTAAGGTCTGAGAAATTGTACTTTAGGTATAAAACTTGAGATCTTAGTAAAAAGACAAAAAAACCAGCACTGTTGTTTTGCCTGTCTTCAATTCTTACTGGCAAGTGCAGCTACCCAGTGGCTGCCACTGCTTTTGCCATCCTTCAAAGACATGAGACACAGCTTTTCAACCTTCCAATGTGGACTGAAGACTCATGTCTCTGCAAGAATCCTCCAAACCTTCAGTACCATATGGGGACTGCTGAGACAACCAGGTTGTGGCCTGAACTACTACTGGGGTTGCCACTTCTTCAGAGTATAGACTGCCATTGTTGGACTACCCAGGCTGTATCACGGAGACCAGTACAGGAAGATCAAGACAGGATGCAGTGCTTACTGGACTGCATTTGGTGACCATGGGAAGGGAAAACCCCAGTGTGGAGCACAAAGGCAGAACTGATGGTTGTTTGGGCTTGCCAAGGAGGAGCCTTTAAACAATTCCTTAAGGAAGACATGACATCTTTCAACCTAATAAAAAATAAAAAAAAAAGAAATCGTAAGCTGAAGATGCTAAAACCTATGACATCATAATCTTTTTAAAAATATTTTTTAGGGGCCGGGCGTGGTGGCACACGCCTTTAATCCTAGCACTCTGGAGGCAGAGGCAGGTGGATCTTTGTGAGTTGAAGGCCAACCTGGTCTACAGAGCGAGTTCCAGGACAGCTGGGGCCACAGGGAGACCCTGTCTTGAAAAAGACCAAAAACAAAATTTTTTTTTAGGGGCTGGAGAGATGGCCTAGCGGTTAAGAGCACTGACTGCTCTTGCAGAGGACCCGGGTTCGATCCCCAGCACCCACATGGCGGCTGAGAACCATCTTTAACTCCAGTTCCAGGGGAATCCGACACCCTCTTCTGACCTCCGCGGCATTGTATGACACGGGTGTGCCAACCTACATGCAGACAGTACATTCATGCACATAAGAAATAATAATAAAAAGATTTATTTCTATGTGTGTGCTTACTTGAGTTATTTATTTATTTATTTGTTTATTTTTTTGGTCTTTTTTGAGACAGGGTCTCCCTTTAGTCCCAGCTGGCCTGGAGCTTGCTATGTAGACCAGGCTGGCCTTGAACTCACAGAGATCCGATTGCCTCTGCCTCCCGAGTGCTGGAATTAAAGGCGTGCGCCACCACGCCCTGCCTGCTTACTTGAGTTTTATGTGGACCATGTGCATGCAAAGGGTCCATGGAGCTCAGAAGAGGGTGTCAGGGGTTGGAGAGATGGCCTAGCGGTTAAGAGTGCCGACCGCTCTTACAGAGGACCCGGGTTCGATCCCCAGCACCCACATGGTGGCTGAGAACCGTCTGAAACTCCAATTCCAGAACTCCAGTTCCAGGGGAATCCGAGACCCTCTTCTGACCTCCGCAGCATTGCATGACACAGGTGCACAGACTTGCATGCAGACAGTACATTCATACACATACAGAAATAAATAAAAATTAATTAAAAAAAAAAAGAGGGTGTCAGATACCCCTGAAATTGGAGTTATAGGTGGTTTAAAACCATGATGTAGGTGCTGGGAACTGAACCTGGGTCTCTGCGGCGTAGGCACTTAGTGCACAGGCCACCTCTCCAACCCTGTCCCACTTTACTTTTTTTTTTTTTTGTTTTTTTTTTTATCAGCCCTGCAGATGTTGCTCCTATGTAGCATGTGGGGCAGGGTGGACCGCTGGTGACAGGAGGGCTTCTCTCTCCAGATGGCCATCTGCTCAAGGCATCGGGAGCCCTTCATCAGAGGGCACATCCCGCCCTGTAAGCCACCTTGAAGCCAAGATATTCGTGCCTTACTCTTTGGCCAAGCTGTGCTCCCTTGGCCTCCTGGCCCCTGGCCATCCCAGGCACCTCCACGCTTTCCACCCATGCAGTCTTCTCTGCTCCCTCCTGACACCTCCGGGGACAAAATTCATCTTGGGAGGCCCCACCTGAGTATCTGGAGTGCCCTGTTCCTGGGTCCCCTGGTAGCTGGCACCGGGACTTGTCTCCTTCACCGGTCCAGAAGCAGCCACACTATGGGGAGAACCAACCGTGGAGAGAGAGCTTTGCCACGTCTTCTGCTGGCGGACCCTGGACACCCTTGTGCAGTCTGTGCCTCATCTGTGAAATGGTCAACAGGACCTCCTTTGAGGGACTGCTGTAATGGAATGAGACAAGCCACCACCAGACTGAGCCTTGACAGACAGCAAACAGGCCACTAGTTCTGGACACTGGTGTCCCTAATAGGATGGTATGGTAGTGGACCGAATGCTGTGTACCATAGAGGCCACTAGTGAATGTGATGTTGGTCCCGTGTGGTGGCAGAGTTAGTACAATAGAGACCTGTGATTACTGCGAGTGATCAGGAAAGTCTCAAACACAGGTCAGCATGGACACGAATAGGAGGAACAGTCTAGTGAGCCTTGCGTGTCTAATACCCAGCTTCCAGTAACGACTGGCTGGCCAATCTCTTTGCAGCTACATCCTGCTCCTCACTCCTCTCCAACACACATGCTGGATCATTTTAAAGCAGCCCAAAGATATGTAAAAAAAAAAAGCAACTTTGTGTTTCAAAGGAGACTTCAAACAGGAAAACAAAATTATGTATTCTATCTGGTTATTATTATTTTTATGTGTGTGTTACATCTGCATGTATGTAAGGGCACCAGTGTGGTGCAGTACTTTCAGAGGACAGAAGAGGGTGTTGAATCCCCGGAGCTGGAGTTACAGATGGCTGTTGGCTGCCACGTGGGTGCTGGGAACCAAACTTAGGTCCTCTGCTAGAGCAGCTAATGTTCTTAATCACTGGGTTGTCTCTCAGCCCCAATTATCATTATCATTATTCATTCATTTAGTTAGTTAGTTAGT
This sequence comes from Rhizomys pruinosus, assembly GCA_009823505.1. Classification (NCBI taxonomy): domain Eukaryota; kingdom Metazoa; phylum Chordata; class Mammalia; order Rodentia; family Spalacidae; genus Rhizomys; species Rhizomys pruinosus. The sequence continues at coordinate 204,697 of VZQC01000161.1, read as the reverse complement.
TAGTTAGTTGAGCCAGAGTCTCACTGTGTAGCCCTACTTTGGCCTGGATGTTGCTATGTAGACCAGGCTGGTCTCACATTCACAGAGATCTGTCTGCCTCTGCCTCCCGAGTGCTAGGATTAAAGGTGTGCACCACCACGCCACCGGGAGGAGCCCCAGTTTTCTGCAAGGCAGCCAGTGCTCCTAATGCTGAACATCTCTCCAGCCCTTAAATTCTTTTATTTCCCTCACATCTGTGATCTTGTGTCCATTCCTTTGCAACTGGGTTACTGGTAGACCAGAGTGCATAAATAGTAGTTAAAAGAAAAAAAAAGCAAAAAAGGAAAAGCCTGGAAGCTGCTGACCAGTACAATCTGCTTGTGCACACAGTACAACATTCTGTTGGTAAAACTGCTCCAGTGTGACGTGCAGAAACGAGGAACATGATTTCTCAACCCAGAGACAAAAAGGGCCAGGCGCCCTTTTGTCTAAACAGCTGTCCCACCAGGAACCGGCCCTGGGCTTCCTACACAGGCAGGTGTCAGAATTTACACAGAAGAGGGAGATGCACAGTTTTGCTGTTTTGAGACAGGGTCTTCGGATGTAGCTTAGGCAAGTTGCCAACGCTGGATCTTTCAGTATCCGAACTGAGTGTGGGGTTTATGTAGCACCGTGCCGAACTCAGGCAGATGTGAGACACAGAAATGAAGCCAACTAGAATGCTAGTTCTCTGCCCCCTACTACTCCAGGTCTTCACAATTCGATGGCTAACGCAGCCATGCATCTCAGAGTTGGTGCATTAGAACACTCTCTCTGAAGTGTGAAGCCCTGCTCTGCTCAAGCTTTTGCCTCTGCTACTTTGGTATAAGCAGTTTTACCATGCCCGGGTGATGGATGCTTCCAGAACACTGCCAGACGTGATGTAGATAGCCTATTTGGGGAATAGGGTAAAAAGAGGGGAAATGAAGTTGAAAATGGATTTTGTAAGACAATCCGAGTTTAAGTGGGAACCTAAAGGTGCTTCTTCTGTTGAGAACAGAAGCAGGCGAGTGCTCTGGCGGCAGGCTGCCCGCAGCGTCTCTCCCAGCCCCGAGGGCGTGGACTCTAGGCTACCTTCCACTGGAGCTGACCTCCTGGGGACTGCTGATCTCTTCCTGCTTTTCCAGAATCACAACCTGTGTCACCCCAGGGATGAGTGGGTTGGGAGACAGTAAAGAAGGATGACGCACACTGTTTTTAAATAACTTTATAATTTCCTGATGGATTTAGTTTGTAAATAAAAAAGAAAAAAACCCAACAAAGTGTTTACAATAATTATCAAGGCAAAGTTGGACAGAACACATGTCTTTGTAATGCCAATGTCAGGCTGGCAATGTGACTCCAGCAACTGCACGCAGGTGCACAGTTGACGGCAGTGGCTGCATCTGCTTCACACAAACCACCATCAGGTGGCCCCCTGGTCCTTAAAGGGACTCAAGCTACAGGAAGCCTGTGCCCAGTGTTCCTGGGCTCCCCACTAAAGTGCAACATGCCTCTTCTGAAGTGGGGGTTGGAGTAAAGCCTAACTGCCCATCCTGGTCAGCCCACTGCATGGCAGGCTTCTGGTTTGTGCTCAATGGCTGGCCTGATAGGTGGCGTGTGCCCATGTGCCCAGGCAGGCCTAGAGGTTTTAGAGGGTGGATGCAATACTGGTGTGCCAGGGAGGGCCTGGGCTGGGTGCTCACTATGGCACAGGGGTAGATCCCCTTGCCTCAGCCTGGGTCACTTCCTTTCCCGACTCTGGGATCTTTGGGGCCAAGGGGTTCTAAAAAGCTTCAAGGACAGGAATGAGGGTCTGAAGCTGGATGGACTGAGCTCTGAGGACCGAGCACGCAGCAGACTGCAAGCTCCAGGAGGCCAGGCCGCCCTGCTGGATAATCATGATGAGATAGCACCAAGTGGGCAGGAGCAGGCCCTGTGGCCTGCCAAGAAGGGACTCCAGAGCCAACCCCAGCTTGTACCCCCACACAGTACCGGGCATAGCAGGCTCGGACCAACAAGAGGGTGAGGGTGGTGCTGGGGTCACCAACGTTGAGACCTCTACCCAGGGGTCCTGAGGGTACACAGGTAAATCCTGACAGAACCGAGTCTCTGAGCACACTTCTCACTTCTCGGCTCAGCCACTGGTCCTTGTCAGGCAGTCACTCGCTTGGAGCGTGGTCACTGTGTTGCCCGGGCTGGCCTGGCTACCACCCCAGCAACCGGGGAGGGGGGGGGGCTGGGCTGCCCATAGCTTGAATTCCTTTGTTAACATGATATTTATGGGTTTGCATTTTAAAAACACAGATCTTTAACTTTTCAGTTCTACAACTACTTTTTAATATTTTAATATTCTCAATGACGGACACAATGTAACTGCCCCAGTTCTCTGAACCACGCAGACAATGTCAACAAGCAGAAGAGTGAAAGAGGAGGGGCGGATGGGACAGATGTCCGCTCTCCTAGGTCAACCCCTAAAATCACTTCTCCCCCAAAAGAGGCAGGAGAAGAAACACCTACAACAGGGTCACAGCACTTGCCAAACACAGTGGGAAGAATCGGGAGACACTTGGTTACAATTTTGACACTAAAAAGTTTGGAAAGAGTTTTTTGTTTAAAAAGAGTAAAGACAGCCATTTTGTTCAGAAGGACCCTCTAGGTAATAATGCACATTTTCTTCTTGCCTAAATATTCTCTTGGTTCACAAGGGAAACTGCAAAGAATTTTTTTTAGAACATTTCTTTGAATAGTTCCAGTCACTCCTCTAAGTCCAGAGGCTGGCAGTGATGGCGGTGCCTAGTATGCAGGCTTTGCAGACGCCAGGCTTGCCCTTCCTGCCCCCCTCTCCAAAGGAGGTAGGAGGTGAGGAAGGCAGCATGAAAGTTACTAATATTGCTGACACGGTCCGCTGGGACTTGGAAAGGCCTGAGTGTCACATTCTATGTGGCAGCGTGTCCTTCTTTGTCCGTTCTTCGAAGCCCCCCCAAGGGGCAGGCAGTGGGGCTATGCTGCAGTCAGACGGGAGGGCACAATGCCAAAGCCAACCCTGCATGGGGGAGGGGGCCAGCATGCTCCTCCCAGGAATGCGGCCACTGCACGACTTGCACTGACGGTGGTCTGGGTGCAGTCTGCTTTCCCAGGATTTCCAAAAGCCACTGGTGAGGAAGAGGCACGTGTAGATCTGTGAGGATAGGGGTAAAGGCTGACGTGAGCTAGCGACTCCCTCCTGTTTCCATCTCAAATGGACTTCGAGTCCTTGCCAACCCCTATTCAGATGCGTCACTGGCCACTCATGAGGACCTGAGACAGAGCTCTGCTGGAGCTCAGCTCAGAGACTTCTTTAGCCAGGAGTCCCCGGTGGGCTTTCTTTTTCCTTATTGTCTCCTTCATGAGGACCTTTACTTCGGGTAGAGGTCTTTAGGTGCTGAGGGGTATGAAGCCTGCCAACAGAACGGAAGGCTATGGAACCAATCCTGGCAGCCTGCAGCTGGTTTTCAGGGCCAGATGCCTTCGGAGGAGTGGCATAGCCTTGCCAAACCACAAATGCATGGAGATGGCATGGACTGACGTCTCAGGGCATGGCAGCTGTATATTTAGGAAATATTGCTCCGTGAATATGCAGCCAGTAAGATCCTCTCAGTGCTGGACTTGTTAACGTTGCCCCTACAACACAAACCACGCCATGCTCATGGTTTGACATTAGTTTAACACCCCAGATCACTACTTAGAGACCCCTGCTGTGGTGCACTGAGAGCAGACAATGACTCCCCACAGGCTGTGTCCTGGAGGGCTCCTGCGGCTTCTCTAGAGGGGCCTAGTGGGAGAAGGCAAAATGCAGAAGAGGAGGAAGGCGAAGGGAGGTCATATGCCAAGCTAGAAAGAGGGGCAGCAGTGCCTGTGACAGTACCAAGTGCGGCAGTGAGGGAGCCCGGACCCTCCTGTTCCCACCGCAGTCCAGGAAGCTGAAACCTAGGCTGTGGCTCCTTGTTACGGAAAGAAAGTAGGACTCTAACTTTCCTATACCAGGGCTTTCTACAGGATTGATGGATGGGACAATAAAGAAATAGAATTGCGATAACTGACCAGCTGTGACCATCATTTCTGGCTTAACTTCATATTCCCACTGGCCAGGCTGAGATCTCAGTGAGAGGTTTACAGGCAGAGCCCATTCCAACCCTCATAAGGAAAACTCCCTGGCATCTCGGACAAAGGGCGTGGGGATGCGTACTAAGCTCACGTGAGCTGCGGCTGCTGCACGAGGTCCCGAGTTAGTGCATCGAGGAATTCATGGGCAGCATCACAGAGTGTAACTGGGGAGACAGGAGGACAAACTCCAACAGCCTCAGGAGAAGGGAGTGTCGGGTGCCTAACATAGGGAGTCAAGGACTAAACGTGTTGCATCGTCTACTTTCTCGGTGCCTCATTATTTATGGTAGCCGTTGTCTAGGCTTGGGAAGAAATGTCCTGCCAAAGTCTAGACTTCCAATTGATTTGGATCTTTCTGATTTTAATATCGTACTACCCGAAGACCACGAGCTTAAGGAATCTGCGGCCAGGAATGGACATTCATAGTCTCTAAACAACACTGCTTCAGGGAAACAACACTGATGCCAAAGATCCTAAACCACCAAGAGGGATGGTGCAGCCAGAGAGGTGGCTCACCCTGCAAGCTCACCAATTCCAGAGACGAGGAATGCTCCTTTGGGAAGGACAATTCCAGGAGCGGTGTCAGTATTAAGCTGGAGGGATGAAGGGGATCTTTTTTTTAAAATTGCTTGTTTGTTTTAATTTTATTTATTTTTTTTATGTGTATGAGTGTACATCTGCATGTAGGTCTGTGTATCCATGTCGTACAATGCCTCGGAGGTCAGAAGAGGGTGTCGGATTCCTTTGGAACTGGAGTTAAAGATGGCTCTCAGCCGCCATGTGGGTGCTGGGAATCAAACCCGGGTCTTCTGCAAGAGCAGTTGGCATTCTTAACTGCTGAGCCATCTCTCCAGCCCTGAAGGGAATCTTTTTCCTGCTATGATTCAACCTAAGCGTGTCTCAGGGCCCACTGCACCCCACCTGACCACCTTTCAAGGATGGGTGCCTATCGCACTGATGTGTACACACCAGGCACTTCATCGTCTCTGAATGGAGAGAAGAATGTGTGTGAGACAAGACAAATTCATCTGCGCCAAAAGAAACTTCGAGGGATGGTGAAAGGTTGTGGCTCTGAGAATGCAGAGCAGAAGTCAAGCTGACCGGGCAGGGCGGGGCGGGGTGGGGCGGAAGTGATCACACACTCCAGCAACTCCTCCTCTGTAGGCCTGGGGCAGGGTGCTGGGAGCAGCATGTGGGAGATGTTCAGGACCAGTCTGGCCTCAAGAGACACCATTTTCTCTTGAGGAGAAAGGCTGCACATTACGATGACAGGGCCCTGGGTGCTGAGCCCTCTTTTCTTACACTCAGACATTTAACCTAACAAGGTTAAGGGTCTTAAACACGACTGAGCACGGTGAGATTGGCACACATCATCCTGTCAGCTGAGCAGTGCAGGTCAGACAGAAGGACGAGGCCAGGAGTCACACGTGGGGTGCTGCCAGGAGGCCTGCCTGCACCCTGTTCAAGTCACCCAGGACGAGCAGCAGATGGGGGGCAATAGGAGCTCATGTCTCCTTGTTCCTGTTCTCCACCTCCTCCTCCTCCTCTGAGGAGAAAGTCCTTGTGATATCACAGCACTGAGCTCTCAGGTCCCCAGGGAGGATTCTCTCCGAGTGGGCTCTGGGTGGGGCTGTCCTTCAGATGGTCCAGTGGGCTCCTGGCTTCTTGTTCCTGGAGGAGCAGAGTGCCAGCCTCCCAGCTCTTCACTGCTGGTCGGGTGAGGGCAGTTCTTCATGGAGACCAAGGAAGTTTGTGCGGAGACAACACTCAAAGCAGAGCGCAGAGTAAGATGAGAGGCGAGGCGAATGGCTGGCTGGCACTCCAGGTGAGCGACGAGCTAGAGTTTGCAGGGTTTGGTGTGGAGGTGGTTCAGACGCCTTTCCCTCAGGTCCTCCTTCTCAGCTCCTTGGCCACCTCTCTTGGACTGCTAGGCTGCCACGTCCATGGGGCAGGTCAGGATGACTCTTCCAGGGCATTGACAACCTGCTCAAGGATGTCGGGGCAGTGGTCAGCTATCTGCTGAAGGATGGTGTTGGCGAACTCCTGCAGCTCGGCATTGTCCCGCTCACCTTTCTCCAGCTCATTCTGAAGCTGAAAGGGACAAGAGAAGGGGTTCAGGTACAGTTCAGGAAGCCTATTTAAATGAAGAATGGTGGCTTGTCAGGACAGAAATGACAGAAAGACACACTTTACAGGTGACACCTCCCTGCATCAAAGTTAATGATCAGAAAAAGTATCCGGAATCTCTTTAAAGAATAAGGCCCGGGACTGGAGAGATGGCCTAGAGGTTAGGAGCACCGACGCTCTTGCAGAGGACCTGGGTTCGATCCCCAGCACCCACATGACGGCAAGAACCGTCTGTAACTCCAATTCCAGGAGAACTCCAGTTCCGGGGGAATCTGAGACCCTCTTCTGAGCTCCGCGGCATTGCACGACACGGGTGCACAGACCTGCATACAGACAGTACATTCATACACATATAAAGATAAATAATAATAAAAAAAAATTTTTAAAAAAAAGAATAAGGCCCAAAGAAGGTAGCGATGAGTCCAAGGCCCACGCTGTCAATGCCAAGTGCTGACTTCAACTGCGTCTTCATTCTGGGTGGACTGCTTCATGCCCCATTCCCTACAGTCTGGGAGGTACTGAAAGATGAATGGATATGCCAACAGGTAAGTGGCAACCCCGTATAGTAAAGGCCACCACAGAGGCATGAGGACATGCTGTGAGGAGAGCATCATCAGCTTATTGGGGGGGGGGGGCTCTGAGAAGGAGTCATTAAAGGTGGCTAGGATCCAGGTATCAAGAGCCAAAGAAGAGTCCTGAAAGATCAAAGGCAGATCGAAGGAGTGTGAACCATCGGCAGCAGGAGCCGACAGCGAGAGCGCCATAGAGCTGAAGAGAAAGACAGGAGACCAGGCTGCGTGAAGCTGGTGTTCAGACAGAATCTGCTGAGAGCCAGGCTGCGTGAAGCTGGTGTTCAGACAGAATCTGCTGAGAGTAAGGCTGCGTGAAGCTAGTGTCAGACAGAATCTGCTGAGAGCCAGGCTGCGTGAAGCTGGTGTTCAGACAGAATCTGCTGAGGGCCAGGCTGTGTGAAGCTGGTGTTCAGACAGAATCTGCTGAGAGCCAGGCTGCGTGAAGCTGGTGTTCAGACAGAATCTGCTGAGAGCCAGGCTGCGTGAAGCTGGTGTTCAGACAGACTCTGCTGAGAGCCAGGCTGCGTGAAGCTGGTGTCAGACAGAATCTGCTGAGAGCCGGGCTGCGTGAAGCTGGTG
>VZQC01000161.1:161404-183144 GCA_009823505.1 Rhizomys pruinosus | reverse complement strand
GGTAGGAGGAGAAAGCTCAAAAAAAAAAAAAAAAAGATTTATATTGGCTTTATTGGCTCCCTCTGTTTAAAGGGCCAAGAAGATAGGAACTCGTTTCTTATGAGAAATGTCCGTGGAAGAACAAAGGAACCGCGGTATAGCATCGCCTTCAGCAAGTTACTCCTGGTGGCAAAGGGAAGGTCAGATGTCACCAAGCCTGAGATCTGCTGGTATGGGCTTAAAAAAGTATGGTGTGGTCTAAGCAAAGATTTCACAGCTATGCAGAAGTTTTCAACTACTGTATAGATTGATTTGATGGTATGTCACCTAATCCTTCACCTGTCTGGTATTGTCACGTATCTGCTAACTGAAGGGAGCTGAGACATGCCCAACATTATCAAAATGGGGGGAGGGAGATCTCCCTCTTGCCAAAGGGATCCATCATAGCAACAGCAACATTCTGGGAAGCACAGTGTAGCTGGCCAGCCCTGTGTGTTTGGTTTGGCTCTCAGAAAAAAAAAAAGTGTCAAGAGGGAAAGGAAGGGAGAAAAAATCCAACAACAAAACCCCCCAAAAACAATGGATTAAGAAATCCGATGCTGAGGCTGTGGTGTTGGTGAGGCCTTCAGGCACCCGGGACCGCAGTGCAGAATCTGACGCTGAGGCTGTGGTGGTGGTGAGGCCTTCAGGCACCAGGGACTGCGGTGCAGAATCAGCATGGGGCCCAGCCCGTGTACAGCTTTCTCGGACCAAGCATGAAGAGAAAAGGGGGCATCCCAGTCACGGTGGCGTGTGAGCCAGATGCCTACTGGCAGGACTGTTGTTCCAACATGTGCTATCCAACTGCATGGTCGGAGAGAGGCAAAGATGGAAAAGGCTCTGTGGACAGCCGGCCCCTTTGCTTTCTAGTACAAATCTGATATATTCTCAGGTTGTTGACTCCCTGAGAAGATGACTGAATGATCCTTTAGGACGGTGCACATTCCTAGCTCAGTAATTGAGAACTACGGAAAGGATCTGTTACAGACCAAACTTTGGGGTCATGTGACTGCTCCAAGCGCCCACTGGGTACAAATGGCCATCTCACAGAAGACCAAGTCCAGTGTTGAGAGGCAGGCGTCACACAGTGAGATGGAATGATGTGGCTGGCATGGAGGGAAGCATGGGTTGGGATTGCACGTTACTGACTTTAGATTGCCAAAGGGAAGAAAGTATGAGATGTGACTTCAAAGTTCTCAGGAGGATTGGGGTTGAAATAAAAATATTTCCACCACCTCCTAAATCTTGGGGACTTTTGCAGGCACTGCTTACATAGATCAAGAAAGGTAGGACAGAGAGACTCCAGGGACATTTCTGGTCCAATCTGGCTCAATGAATACTTGAGTTTCTCCATGCTATGAGCATATCTCCCCGGGAAGTGTGGCAAAGCCACGACATCCAGGACAGCCTCACACAGCTTTGCTCCCTCATGGGGGAATAGCCTAGCCTGAGAAGGCAAAGCCTGTGTTCAGAAAGTACTCAAAGGAGGACAGATAGGTCCCTCCTCTCATCTCCTCCCTCTAGGGTGGAAGTTGAGAGAAAGAAGGTGGCTCAGCTCCTGAAAGAAGGGAAGGAAGGAAGTCAGACAATCAGGCCAAGGAGATGGCTGAGCCTTGCAGTTCTCTCTCTGCATACTACCTGAGAAGGCTGATCCAAATGACCAGAGCCCAACTGCGCCTGCATATGGCCCTAGGCACTTATCCTCAATGCCCATGGCACCCCTGCCTGTGACCACAGGATGCTAAACAGGACTTAAGAGTCCTATTGTACTGCAGGGAGCCAGTAAAGCGGCAAAGTTAGAGCCCTGTGAGGGATCAACCAACACCTTAACTTTAGGTCCGCATTATCCATCACTCCCTCTTCTCCCCAGTGAGACCTGAGGACTTGGGAGGTAGATTTAATTAGTGCTATCCCGAGATACCTCTACAGGAGGAGGGACCAAGTGACCTTGGCAGCATCCTGAGAAGATTTTCTGCATTTGAAAGCGGGAGCTCCTATTGGAGCGGACACACTAAGATTTCCTTCCGAGGCTACAAGGAGAAGCAGTGAGCCAGTATCTAAACCAGAAGCTAATGTCTAGGTCACACTGTACGCCTGGCTTCTCTGTCTTGGATGAGGCTACAAGGAGCAGCAGTGGGCCAGTATCTGACCAGAAGCTGATGTCCAGGCCGCACTACGCCTGGCTTCTCTGTCTTGGATGAGGCTACAAGGAGCAGCAGTGGGCCAGTATCTGAACAGAAGCTGATGTCTAGGCCGCACTACGCCTGGCTTCTCTGTCTTGGATGAGGCACTCATCTCTGGCTTCCGCTGTCTTCTAAGTAGAACGAGAAGGGAACACTGGTGGTCTGCAAACTCCTTCCAGACTTGATGGTGGCTCACTAGATCTCACCTCACCCCTAGTTTGCCTTCTCAGATAAGAGCCAGGCCAGGAGTGAGGGACAGGCTTGAGGCGGTTACAGCTGGACCCTCCCCCCACCTGTTCTGCTACTCCTCAGCAGGGCCACGATGTCCTCCCCCCTTTCTGCTGGCCGCGCTTTTGAGCTCTAATTAGAAACTGTCCCTTTACGAGTGAAGATCTCCTCACTCAGATTTAGTTCTGCTTCCGGCCAGTAAATGTGGAGTGACTTCCCATAGACTCTGTCTGTATCATGTGAGGATGGCCTGGTCCCATCTTCTGCTCAAGACTGGAAGGCTAGCAGCACTTCTAGGGCAGTGGCCCCAGTAGCAGAACAGTCTTACAAAGGGGGCAGAGGATTCTCTTGAAGATTCTGGCAAGGATAGCTAGAATGCCTGATGAGCGGATGCTGCGTAGGGCTGGGTAACTCAAGACGGCTGGGGCTTTTTGGACCAGGCAAAGGACTGTGGCAGTCAGTATCTTCCCCGAGTACAAGGGGTATGTATGTGTGCAGTGGTCATGACATGTAGTCATAGGGTATGTATGTGTGCAGTGGTCATGACATGTAGTCATGGGGTATGTATTTGTGCAGTGGTCATGACATGTAGTTATGGGGTATGTATGTGTGCAGTGGTCATGTCATGTAGTTATGGGGTATGTATGTGTGCAGTGGTCATGTCATGTAGTTATGGGGTATGTATGTGTGCAGTGGTCATGTCATGTAGTCATGGGGTATGTATGTGTGCAGTGGTCATGACATGTAGTCATGGGGTATGTATGTGTGCAGTGGTCATGACATGTAGTCATGGGGTATGTATGTGTGCAGTGGTCATGACATGTAGTCATGGGGTATGTATGTGTGCAGTGGTCATGACATGTAGTCATGGGGTATGTATGTGTGCAGTGGTCATGACATGTAGTCATGGGGTATGTATGTGTGCAGTGGTCATGACATGTAGTCATGGGGTATGTATGTGTGCAGTGGTCATGACATGTAGTCATGGGGTATGTATGTGTGCAGTGGTCATGACATGTAGTCATGGGGTATGTATGTGTGCAGTGGTCATGACATGTAGTCATGGGGTATGTATGTGTGCAGTGGTCATGACATGTAGTCATGGGGTATGTATGTGTGCAGTGGTCATGACATGTAGTCATGGGGTATGTATGTGTGCAGTGGTCATGACATGTAGTCATGGGGTATGTATGTGTGCAGTGGTCATGACATGTAGTCATGGGGTATGTATGTGTGCAGTGGTCATGACATGTAGTCATGGGGTATGTATGTGTGCAGTGGTCATGACATGTAGTCATGGGGTATGTATGTGTGCAGTGGTCATGACATGTAGTCATGGGGTATGTATGTGTGCAGTGGTCATGACATGTAGTCATGGGGTATGTATGTGTGCAGTGGTCATGACATGTAGTCATGGGGTATGTATGTGTGCAGTGGTCATGACATGTAGTCATGGGGTATGTATGTGTGCAGTGGTCATGACATGTAGTCATGGGGTATGTATGTGTGCAGTGGTCATGTCATGTAGTTATGGGGTATGTATGTGTGCAGTGGTCATGTCATGTAGTCATGGGGTATGTATGTGTGCAGTGGTCATGTCATGTAGTTATGGGGTATGTATGTGTGCAGTGGTCATGTCATGTAGTTATGGGGTATGTATGTGTACAGTGGTCATGTCATGTAGTTATGGGGTATGTATGTGTGCAGTGGTCATGTCATGTAGTTATGGGGTATGTATGCGTGCAGTGGTCATGTCATGTAGTCCTAGTGAGTTTGGGGCAATAAGGTGGTAAGGGGATCATGAGCTGCCCTAGTCAGAGGTGTCGGATGTGGTGGTAAGGTTCAGATAAGCGTGTCTGACAGAGTCCTCGTCTCTAGGGCAAGCTCAGGAGAAAGTCTGCTTACTTTGTAGTTGTCTTCGTATGCTGCCCATCCTGGTCCCTAACTCTTGGGATCAAGCAACCCTCACAAGTAGCTGGGGCTAAAATTATGCAACACTGTCTGATGGAAGAATTCTCTGTATTAAAAATATCTTATTTAACACAGTTCTCCTAATTTATAATTCTCTCCCCTTCCAACCACACAAACAAGATTATTCTACATTTAGCATAAGCCTGTAGTTTTGTACTTTTGTATATCCTTTCATGTATATAGCAGACACCAGACTGTTCTTATACTGGGGATGAACTGAATATTTAATCTTTGTATTATTATTTTTTTTATTTTTAATTTATTTTTTATGTGTATGAGTGTACTACTGTCTGCATGTAGGTTTGTGTACCCGTGTCATGCAATGCTGCAGAAGTCAGAAGAGGGTGTCGGATTCCCCTGGAACTGGAGTTAAAGATGGTTCTCGGCTGCCATGTGGGTGCTGGGGATCGAACCCGGGTCCTCTGCAAGAGCAGTCGTGCTCTTAACCACTAGGCCATCTCTCCAGCCCCTAATCTTTGTATTATTAAGTATGTAAGAGAGACCCTCATCTCCTCCAGAGTCAAATCCCTATTTCTTCTTTTTTCCCTCATCTTAGTGTTAGGGAATGTCATCAGAAGCAAGGTAGGAGTTCTGGGCTGTAGAGTCCAAGCCAGCAGTGCCCTGTCGGCTTCAAACCTGCCTGTGCTATTTACTCAGCTTTGTGTGTGTGTGCATGTGTGTACATATGTGTGTGCATGCATATGCATGCAGATGAAGGTGTGTAGAGGCCAGATGTCTGGTGTCTCTCTACCTTATATTTTGAGATAGGGTCTCTCAATGAAACTGAAGCTCACCAATTCAGCTACAATTCTGGGATCCCCCTGTCTCTGACCCCCCACACTTGGATTATAGGTGCATGCTACTGGGCCTGGCCTTTTTTTTTTTTTTTTCTTGCAGGGGGTGAGGAGAGGTCAAACTCAGGTCTTTAGCTTGTGCAGCAAGCACTTTACTGATTGAGCCATCTCTCCAGCCCCAACTTTTACTTATGTTTTAAAATAAGCTTTCACTGCCAGAGATTTCAGCATTCAATTGGCAAGATATTCTGGAATAAGAAAATGCCAGATTGTATGGGAGAATAGCTCAGAGTCTACTACCCCTGTATCTTTTCATAAAATTGCCAAAACACAACACAAAACACACAGAAACATACACCTGTGCTCAGTTCTGAGGCAAACACAAGTTCATCTTTAGGTGCTGCTATTGTCTGCTAGATTGCTAGCCTGTCCTTTTGCAGTCTCTCACGCGTTACAACTCTTAGTGTTTTGGACAAGAGTTCAGCATTTGAGCTGAGAAAACAAGGTCAGACATCACAAGAAGAAGAAAACCAGATCCGAAACACTCAGGCTGGGAACCAGAACAGTCTGTCACCCCACCAAGAGCCATTCTTCTTTCTTGTTTTCTCTCCCTGCTGTTTCTTGGGCTCTGCCCCCACCCTGTCCTGTGCCCAGCTGGCTCACTCAAGTGGCACAGCAACTGGGGCAGAGCCATCCAAGAGGGAAGAATGGATTGCTGTGTGTAAGGCTGGTGATTGATGGGCTCCCCGAGTGACAGAAATGACTGCCCCAGCAAGATCACCCTGGAATCCACACTTTCAAAAGACAGAGATGCAAGTTACAGAGCAATTGGAAAGAACGAGTGGAAAAAGAACTCAGGGTGAAGACGAGGCCTGAGCCAGTGTTTGGAACAACACTTCCTGAAAATTAAAATGGGACTAAGTGCTGGGAACGGGGATTAGAATTTGAGCTCAGTAATTTACAGAGTGGCTGGCAGAGTTTAGCTCCTGATGGGAGGCTGGCATTTATGGCAAATAAAAAAAATTTGTTCTCTAGGGGAAAATTCCACTTTTAGCTTTTTAGGAGAATCTACCAGTTGAACTGCTTTAGCACTTCAAAGGGAGATAGGTGATTTTAAAAATCAAAACAGTGGCTTATAGTAAAAAGCACAGATCTTTAATTGTGTATGTGTCTCTGTCTTCTGTCTATGTGTGTTTATGTGTGGGGGTATGTGCATGTGACTATATTTGTCCATGGAAGTCAGAGGAGGACCCTGGATTCTCCTGGACTTACAGGCAGTTGTGAGCCACCTGCCGTGGATACCACAAAAGCATTGTCCTCCTCTTAACCCGTGAGTCATCTCTCCAGCCCCCAAAGCACAGATCTTTAAGTGCACAATTGTGTGTGGACATGCGTGTATGTACTTGAGTGCATGTCTGGATGGCAGAGGACAAACTCAGGGGTCACCTCTCAGGAGTCGTCCACCTCTTCCCTGTGGCAGCACTGCAGACTGAAGCTGGGGCCCCGCAGATGCTAGGCAAGCACCCTGCTGCGGAGCTACAGCCTTAGTTCTCCTGTTTGCTGATGAGGTGGCTGGCTGCCCAGCAGGCCCCAGGTTCACTTGCTCTGCCTCCCAGCACTCAGAGTACAAGCATGTGCCACAGCACCTTTTAAATGTTTATTTTTTTAATTTACGTTTTTATTAATGTTATGAATGTATTGTCTGCCTGTAGGTCTGTGCACCCGTGTTGTGCAATGCCGTGGAGGTCAGAAGAGGGTCTTGGATTCCCCTGGAACTGGAGTTCTCCTAGAATTGGAGTTGCAGACGGTACTCAGCCGCCATGTGGATGCTGGGGATCGAATCTAGGTCCTCCGCAAGAGCAGTTGGTGCTCTTAACCGCTAGGCCATCTCTCCAGCCCACTGAATGTTTATTTTTAATCTTTGCAGCTGTCTGTATAATGTAGGGATGTGTACATGTTTGTGTGTATGAGTGTGAACATGCATGTACTTGCACATGAGGAGGTCAGTCTTGGGTATCCTTACCTTCTACCTTGTCTGAAGCAGGGTCTCTTGTTAGCCGCTGCTTACGCTGTCAGCTGGCCTGTGAGCTTCTGAGGATTTTCCTGCCTCTGCCTCCCTATCCATATCACTAAAGAAATACCAGGATGTGTCACAGCATCCAGCTTCAGAAGGGCTCGAGGGATCCAAAGTCTAGTCCTCAAACTTGTGTGGCAAGTTCTTTATCCAAGGCAAAGTACTTTATCTAGAGTCATCCCCCAGCCTCACACCTGGTATATCAGCTACTTTTCTGTTGCTATGATGAAACACCAACCAAGGCAACTTATCTGGGCTTATGGTTCCTGAGGGATAAGAGTCCACCACGGTGGGAAGGCACGGACAGTCTCTGCCAGGACAGAAAGCCGAGTGCTCACATCTTCAGGCATGCACAGAAAGTAGAGAGAGCAAGCTGGAGGCGGGGCAGGCTCTAAACTCCCAAGCCTGGCTTCCTCCAGCTAGGCCACATCTCCTGAAGGTTCCATGGACAACGCAAACAGTGCTAACAGCTGATCAAGTGTTCAAATACTTGGGCCTGTGGGCGACATTTCTCACTCAAACCACCACACCTGGCTTTTTAACATGGGTTCTGGAGTTTGAACTCAGGTCCTTAGCACTTCAGCAATTGATCCATCTCTCCATTTCTCCATCCTCCTGCACCCATTTTTTGAGATAGAGTCTCATGCAGCCTATGTTGTCCTCAAACTTACTATGTAGTTGAGGATGACCCTGAACTTACTATGTAGTTGAGGATGACGCTGAACTTACTATTAGTTGAGGATGACCTTGAACTTACTATGTAGTTGAGGATGACCTTGAACTTACTATGTAGTTGAGGATGACCTTGAACTTACTATATAGTTGAGGATGACCTTGAACTTACTATGTAGTTGAGGATGACCCTGAACTCCTGATCATAACTCCAGTTCCCAAGTACTGTGATTATAGATATGTATCATCATGTCTGCCTCTAATGACTGTGATTATAGATATATGCCGCCATGTCTGCCTCTAAGTACTGTGATTATAGATATGTACCACCATGTCTGCCTCTAAGTACTGTGATTATAGACATGTACCACCATGTCTGCCTCTAAGTACTGTGATTATAGACATGTACCACCATGTCTGCCTCTAAGTACTGTGATTGTAGATATGTACCACCATGTCTGCCTCTAAGTATTGTGATTATAGATATGTACCGCCATGTCTGCCTCTAAGTGTACAATTCGATGAATTCACACAAACATATCCATCTATATGGCCATCTCTCGACTCAAAATACAGAAATTTCTACCACCTCAGAAGGTTCTTTTGTGCCCCCATTTAGGTGACTATTACAGGTAACCACTGTTGTAACTTTTATCATCTTAGACTAACTTATTTTGTCCTTCTGTGTCATATAAATGGAGTTATACATTAATGATGTATTCTTTTGTATCTATCTCCCTTTTTTAACAATTAAAAAAATTTTATTTATTTATTGTTTTTTATGTGTATGAGTGTATTGTCTGCATGTAGGTTGGTACATCTGTGTTGTGCAATGCTGCGGAAGTTAGAGGGGGTGTCGGATTCCCCTGAAACTAGACTTAAAGACAGTTCATAGCCACCATGTGGGTGCTGGGAATCGAACCCAGGTCCTCTGCAAGAGCAGTTGGTGCTCTTAACCACTGAGCCATCTCTCCAGTCTATCTTCTTTGAGATAAGGTCTCCCTGTATCCCTAGATGGCCTGGAACTCACTATGTAGACCAGGCTGGCCTTATCTCACAGGGACCCAAATGCCTCTGTTTCCCAAGTGCTGGAATTAAAGGCTTTAACAGAGTGTTTTACAGATTCATTCATAAAGTTGCTTGAGGGACTGGAGAGATGGCTCAGCAGTTAAGAGCACTGGCTGTTCTTGCAAAGGATCCAGGTTTGATTCCCAGCACCCACATGGTGGCTGACAACCATCCTAACTACAGTTCTAGGAGAACTGGATGCCCTTTTCTGACATTCACAGGCATGACACCGGTGTACTTACATACACGGAGGCAATACACTGTTACACAGAAAATAAGAAATCAACAAAATACTAAAAGTAAGGTTTCTTGGATTAAGAGTTCAGGTTTCTTTTTTTTTTTTTATTTTTTTTTTTTGTCTTTTTCGAGACAAGGTCTCCCTGCTGTCCTGGAACTCACTCTGTAGACCAGGCTGGCTTTGAACTCACAAAGATCCGCCTGCCTCTGCCTCCCAAGTGCTAGGATTAAAGGTATGCTCCACCACGCCCAGCTAAAGTTCAGTTTTTTTGAACCACTGAGTTGTATTTGTTTATATGATACACAGTATTTTTTTAAATCTATTTTTCTGTGGGTTTTTAACACGGGCTGTTAACAAAATCTATTTGGGCTGTTTCCAGTTTTGAGTTGTTGTAAATAAAGCTACTGTCAACAATTGTGGGTCACATATTTTTTTTGTAAACTAGGAAAGAATGCAATTGTTGGATTATGAGACAGGTATATATCTAATATAATAAGAAACTGCTTGACAGTTTTCCAAACTATTATGCCATTCATACTCTTATTGGTAATGTACTAGAGTTTTACCTGCTCTATACCCTTAATCAACATCTTGGATTGCCAATTTTAGCAACTTTGCCATTTTAGTGATACTGTAGTATTCTGCAATCATGGTTTTCATTTGAAAGCATTTTCCACAGGTTTTTATTGTATCTTTTATAAGAATCTGTTCAAGTCCTCTGACCATTTATAAAATTATGTTGCAGTGTGGCTGGGCAGATGGCTCAGCAGTGGCTATTCCTGCAGAGGACCTAGGATAGGTTCCCAGAACCCACATGGTGACTAACAACTATCAGTAACTCCAATTCCAGAAGAGCTTATGCCCTCTTCTGGCCTCCGAGGGCACTGTATGACACAGGTTGTACTTACGTGCAGGCAAAAACCACGCATAGAATAAAAATAAACGAAGTTTTAAAAGTTATGTTGCTTGCTGGGCATGGTGGAGCACACCTTTAATCCCAGCACTTGGGAGGCAAAGGCAGGCAGATCTCTGAGTTCCAGGCCAGCCTGGTCTACATAGTGAGTTCCAGGCCAGCTGGGGCTATAGGGAGACCCTGTCTTAAAAAGAAGGTAAAAACAAAAACAAAATTATGTTCCTCTGCTTTTGCAAATATCTTTACTCTACACACACACACACACAGTCACAGAGTGACTACTTTTTCCCTAATGTCTTGTTCTGTTTTTACAGTACAGTTCTCGGAATTGAACTTGGGGCTTCACATAGCTAGGTAAGAACTCTTATGACTTAGCTACACCCCAATCCTCTCCTAGTATTTTGATGAAGAGAAGTTTAAACTTCTGTTTTAGTCCAATTTGCCATTTTTCTCTCTTACACTCCATTTTCCCAGACAAAGTCTTCCTACAATCCAGGCTAGCTCTGCCCGTGAAATCCCCTGGCTTCGCCCTCCTCAGTACTGACATTACTGAGCACGCCACCATGCTAGGCTACATTCTGTTCTCAAGTTCAGAGCTTTATTTCCATAGATTTGCTGAACTGGTTTGCATAACCAATAACTGTGGCATTTGGCTAATATCTAAAATTAAGTTATATTTAATTTTTTAAGGCTTCAAATAACTTTTATTTCTAATCTTTAATTACAGAAGCTGAATTTTAGAAAAACCATGCTGGTTACCTAAAACTTCAGGATCTAAAAAATAGAGCAGTATCTTGAACATATAGGCCTTTTCTGGTTACTGACAAGATGAGACGACCTGTACTGAACAGAATACAGGGATGGAATAATGTGACCAGTCACCTCACAACCCATCAAATCCCTTCCTCAACTCAACCTAGTAGCTTTTCCTCCACTGAAAGGAATACATCACATTTAAAAATTTTACTTTGTGGGGCTGGAGAAATGGCTAAGAGCAGTGGCCGATCTTGCAGAGGACCCAGGTATGGGCCCCGGCACCCACATAACTCCAGTTTGAAGGGATCCAACGCCCTCTTCAGCCTCTGTGGGCACTGTATGCAGAAGTGCATGAATACACATACATACATACATACATACATATATATATATATATATATATGTATATGTATACATGGAGGTCAGAGGACAACCTTGAGTGTTACTGGCTAGCTACCTTTTAAAATTTTATTATTTTCACTTTATGTGTTTGAGTGTATTGCGTGCATGCATGTAAGGTCACCTGTGTCATGCAATGTCCACAGAGGTCAGAACTAGAACTGGAGTTATAGATGGTTGTTGGCCACCATGCGGGTGCTGGAAATTGAACCTGGGTTCTCTGTAAGACTAGTCAGTGCTCTTAACTGCTGAGGCATTTCTTCAGCCCCACTTTTTTTTTTTTTATAAATAAACAAATAAACAGGGTCTTTCAGTGGCCTGGAACTTGCCAAGCAGACTTGGCTGGCAGGCCAACGAACCCTAGGGATCTGCCCGTGTCTGTCTCCCTAGAACTGGAATCACAAGCATGCACCACCAGCTCTATTTTTTGCTGTTGTTTTCATGAAGGTTCTGAGAATTGAACTCAGGTTCTGTCAAGCATTTTGTTGACTGGGCCATCTCCTCAACCCAGAACGCATCTCATTTATGGGTATAAGTTCTTTGTGTGGACAGATCTAGAAGGTTTTTGATGCCGTCTCGCTGGCTGTGAGTTAATGCTGATACAATTTACAGTCTTCTTCCCTATGATTTCTATCGTGTTGCTGCTGTGTGACCACCAGGGGGTCTTCTACTTAGGCTAATACACGGGTCAGAATTCTGCATTCTTTTAGGTATCACCAGAAAATAAAAACTTTAATCCCAGTTTACTAACTTAGAAAATTTAATCCTGGGTGCTGGAGAGATGGCTCACCAGTTAAGGGCACTGGCTGCTCTTGCAGAGGACCCAGGTTTGGTTCTCAGCACCCACATGGTAGATAACAACCATCCATAACTCCAGTTCCAGGGAATCTGATGCCCTCTTTTGACCTCTATGAGTACCTTGGGAAATAGACAGGTGCACTTACATACATGCAGATAATGCACTCATACACATAAAATAAAAACAATAAATGTAAAAAATTTTAAAACCCTCTTTATTTTTTAAAAAATATTGTATTTACTATTTTTATTTCAGTGCTTATTGCATGTGTTTTTTTTCTGCAAGAGGAGTCAGTGCTCTTAACTACTGAACCATCTCTCCAGCCCTTAAACCCTCTTTATTTTGAAATCTTCCTAACTGCTAACATTTTTACACTTGCCATATTCATCCACAATCCACAATCTGTCTTTGCCCTCCTTCCTGTATATGTATAGATACATATACAGATTTTTATTGCTAATCTCTTTCTCTATATATCTATATGTATGTGTGTGTGTGTGTGTGTGTGTGTGTGAACACATATTCCCTGATAACTGAATTGAGGCTATGTACTACTTTAACAGGTGTACTTGCCTGTGTACATCTTAAAATGCAGTATCAATAAGCAATGCTGATTTGTTCTTTGGATGATGGTATTAGCCTTAGTCACCTGGTTAAGATGATGTCTGACACACTTTCTCAATATAAACTAACTAAAATTACTTTGTGCTAATAATGGAAATGCATTTTTCTGTGTGTGAAGAGATACTTTCAAACTATGCAAATACACTATTCTTTACCAAATTTGCTCACTGTATTTTCATTATTCACTGATAATAAAGTTCATTGCCTTATGTATACTTATTAGCTGCATTCTACTATAGGATGGTGCTTTGCCACTGGAAGCCCCCATCACTCTGATATACCCCTATGATTGATGGAACATTTTCCCTCTGGTATAAGATATTTGGGATTATCTTGTACCTTGCCACACTCAGCCCTAAATTTTTCCAAGGAGTCCTGGTTCTTTTTGATGGGAAAAGGATTCTAGAAGCCAAGCTCTGTGTGCTGAGTTCTCTGTCACTGTGAGTGCTCCTAGACACCCTCAGCAGGCAAAGCTGTATATATGTAGATGATCACACACATACCATAGCCATGGAGTAATCTAATCCATCTGTTAAAAAAAAACCCACATGTTGATATCAGTATCTCTTTCAGGTCTGTATATATCCTTTCTATATTGTTTCTCTCTTCTATGACCTGGTTCAAACTATCCCCAATATATTCATTCATTTACTAAATCTCTTGAAGACTGATGACTGTTTGACCAACTTTTATTTATTTATTTTTTTAATTTTATTTTATTTTCATATGTGTATGAATGTACTGTCTGCATGTAGGTCTGTGCACCCGTGTTGTGCAATGCTGCAAAGGTCAGAAGAGGTGTCGGATTCCCCTGGAACTGGAGCTAAAGATGGTTTTCGGCCACCATGTGGGTGCTGGGGCTTGAACCTGGGTCCTCTGCAAGAGCATTCGGCGCTCTTAACTGCTAGGCCATCTCTCCAGCCCCTTGACCAACTTTTTAAATCTTATGACTCTGCACTTTAAAGGAGTAGCTATGAAAGCTAGCCATCGACACTCTTACTCAATGGTGAACCCTGTGAGTTATAATAATGACTGGCTTGGTAAGATATGCCACTGGTGCAATAGTGGCATTAAATGTTATGGGAGTAACCAAATACTTAGTATTTAAAGTCTGCTCAAGACTGAACTCATGCCTTGCACTATAACCAGGCCAAACCCCAGAGGCTCCCTAGGGGAGAACCTAATACTATTGTTATTATGCAAAATGGAGACAGTAATGAACTGCCCTCTAAATCTAAATTTTTCTTTATTACACCCACAAATTTGTGCATCCCTCAACCCTCATCAGAGAAGCAGTCCTTTGCAGTAGATGACAGTCAGTACAAAGATCCACCACAACTAGTCAATGTGTAGGGAATAAGAGACTGCACAACGCTCAGCTCTAGACCGAGACATCTATAATACAATCCCATTCAGGTGAGGCTCAAGGAACATTAAAGTCAGAAAGAGTGCAAAAGTCTGAGGACAGGAATGACTGCTGAGAGACAGTGTCTTCCAGATAGGACAGGGATGCTGTACCTGTGAACTCTCAACAATATATATGGCTGTCTGCACAAAGCCTGCAAAGACTAGACCAGTCAACATGTCCACACAGATGGAAGAAAGTTTCCAAGGCCCTACCATAGATCTATAGTCAATGGCTGCTGAGGGAGGGGAACCCATTTTCCAGGGACAAGATCCCAATCGTAAGTGGTGAGTCAGCCCTAAATACATGCAAATAAGGACATTAATTAATTGGACTGTGTAGTGTGTGTGTGTGTGTGTGTGTGTGTGTGTACCAAAAATAATTTACAGAACGTATGAATGTGAGAGGGGATGGGAGGAGACATGCGAGGAGGTGGATGGGTGGGAGGGAGGGGGAGATGGTGCAGATACAGTGTACTCATGTAGGAAATCCTCAAATACATAAAACAATTAATTTGCTTCTATCCATTCACCTGAAAACCAAAATATTTAAAATGCATATAATTATCTATAGGTAGCCTAAATCATATCACGTCAGACTATCAGTCTCTGACTAGTGTATGTAGTCACAGCACACAAAATTTCTTCAAACTATGATATTTTTTTGCTTTTTGTTTTTTTTTTTGAGATAGGGTCTCCCTGTAGGCCCAGCTGTCCTGGAACTTGCTCTGTAGTCCAGGCTGGCCTTGAACTCACAAAGATCTGCCTGCCTCTGCCTCCCAAGTGCTAGGATTAAAGGCATGCGCCACCATGCCCGGCCCAAACTATGATATTATGCTCCAAGTTGATTACAACATGTAGTTTATAACTATATGAACCTGTGGCAACTTGAAAAGTAGTTGGAGTTATTGTTGCAGGGAAATCATGGTATTCAGCCTAGCAGTACACAAGTAAGTGAGCCACTGCAGATATATAAATATTTCTCCACTTCACTGTGAAGTTAAATATAATCACTGCGGCCACAAGAAATGTCACTTATATGAGTGTGGTCTCTCCATCTCTGCTCTGTGGGTAACTGGTTTCCTACCCTGCTGTATCTCTGGAATCTATGGCATTGATGTGTAGGGCATGCTCAGTATGCCTTTTAAAAACATGCATAATATTTATGCTAAACCCATTTTTCCCACCCCTCAATACTCTAGGACTCAATGCCTTTAAGCTTTATGATAATAACTAAGTTTGAAAATTTAGAGCCCAGGACTGTTTGCATTCATGTTTGAGGGAAAAGTGATTTTTTTAAAAAAGCTCTAGCTACAAATTTCCCAGCATTCCATGAATTTTCTAATACTTGACATAAGAACTTTTATTTATTTACTTATTTATTTATTTATTTATTTATTTATTTATTTATTTATTTGAACGTACTGTCTGCATGTAGGTCTGTGCATCCGTGTCGTGCAATGGAGGTCAGAAGAGGGAGTTGGATTCTCCTGGAACTGGAGTTAAAGATAGTTCTCAGCCGCCATGTGGGTGCTGGGGATCAAGCCCAGGTCCTCTGCAAGAGCAGTCGGTGCTCTTAACCACTAGCCCATCTCTCCAGCCCATACATAAGAACTTTCTAATACTTGACATATCAGTTGTATGTTGACTCATGTTGATGCTAGATCCATGGGCACTAATAAGTCATGGCAAAAGGCTTTCCAATGAAGTGAGGGCATCTCATGTATGATAAATTAAAACTACAGTATAGAAAACCCCAAACTGGAACTAGAATTATGAGCTATGATTCTGAAATGTGTCAGAAAGTGGTGCCCTAATGCCAAGTGACTGGTGGGCCTGGGCCAGGAAATGACAACAGAGACACAGTCTGAGCAGTGTGGTGTGACATATTTCAAATTTCTATTACAACTAAAACATACTTCATACTGCTTATGAACAAATATATTAAAAAGGTAAAAGTAAGGAGTATAATAATGCATACCCATTTAGGACAGTGGTTGTCTAATGGAAAAAGAAAAATGCAATTGAGAAGGGCTATGAAAAAGACTTCAATATCAGAGACAGGAAAAGGAAAAACAGGGCTGGAGTGGTGGCTTAGTGGTTAAGAGCACCTACTGCTCTTGCAGAGGACCCGGGTTTGATCCCCAGCACCCACATGGCAGCTAAGAACTGTCTTTAACTCCAGTTCCAGGGGAATCCGATGCCCTCTTCTGACCTCTGCAGCATTGCAGGACATGGGTGCACCTAGTTACATGGAGAGAGTACATTCATACACATAAGATAATAAATAAAAATTAAAAAAAAAAAAGAAAAAACAAAGTATTTTTTTTCTATTCTTTTTTTTTTTTATTTTTTTTTATTTTTATGTGTATGAATGTATTTGTCTGCTATGCAGGTCTGTTGCACCCGTGTCGTGCGATACCGCGGGGGTCGAAGAGGGTCGTCAGATTCCCTGGAACTGGAGTTCTCCTGGAACTGGAGTCACAGGACGGTTCTCAGCCAGCATGTGGGTGTGGGGATCGAAATCCGGGGTCCTCTGCAAGAGCGTCGGCTCTTAACCGCATGGCCATCCTCTCCAGCCCCCTCTATTCTTTTTAAAAATTACTTTGTTTTATATGTATGAATGTATTGCCTGGATGTATGTAAGTGTATCTGTGTTGTGCAATGCCCATAGAGGTCAGAAGAAGGCAATGGATCACCTAGAATTGGAGTTATAGACTGCTGTTAGCCACCAGTGGTCTAGGGAACCAGCCAGGGTCTTTGCAAGCGCAGCAGGTTCCTTAATCGCAGAGCCATCTCTCCTGCCCTGTGCTTTTCTATTCTTACACAGAAAACAACATTCTTAACACCAGATTTTCTAACAGATAGTGTCAAATCCCACAGCAAAATGGCACAGACCCACAAGACTGTCTGTTCTATCCCCTACTCAGATACCAATGAAAAGGTCCAGGTTGTGTACTGTTTCTAACTATAAACCATGATCACCCTCCCTTCCTCAGGTTAGATTAATTTGGTAGAATGGCTCAGAGAGCTCAGATAAACACCTTTGATTATTGGTTTATTGCAAAGGATAACGAAAATGATGTTAATCAATACCATACTAAGAGATACACAGGGCAAGGTATATAGGAAGAAATGCACAGCCTTCTAGGCAATGCCATGTGCTCAGCTCTCTGGAAGCTCTTGGGATTTGCCCTTCTGGGTTTTCATGGAGACTTTATAATAGGGATGACTACTTACACTAATGGTCATAGATGGTCAGTTCAACCTTCAGTCCTTGTCTGTTTATAAGCTTGGGAGTGCAGTGCCAATCCCCAGGCAGTCAGCCGGCCTAGACCCCCCCCCCCCCCCCCCCCCCCCCCCCCCCCCCCCCCCCCCCCCCCCCCCGTTAGCTCATTAGCATGCCAAAGACACTCATTACTCTACAGATTCTAGAAGTGTTAGGAGCTGTGTGCAAAGAATGAAAGGCAGAAACAAAGTATATGTTTCTTTGGTATCATAAATCAGACTATATGTACACTGAAAACCTAGAAACAGATGTGACAAAGCAGTATCAGTTAATTCTAGGTAGAAAGGTAACACTGTGATCAACCTATAAACTTAGGGGTCGCTTAAAATAGTTCATCAAAATTAATACGATGTGAGCCTGGAGAGATGGCTTAAAACTCCAAGAGTCTAAGATTCGTAGGCAGACTTCAATCATCATGTTTTCTAAATGGACCACTATGGAATTCTGTCACAGTGACAAGACTTTACTTCCTAACTTCTTCCAAGGCTCTGTCTTGAATCTACTCAAGTTTGTTAACTCTGACTAAAAACATTTTATTTTAAAGATAGGGTCTCCCTGTAGCCCCAGATGGCCTTGATATGACAGAGATCTGCCTGCTTATGCCTCCCAAATGTTGGGATTACAGGCCTGTGCCACCATGCCTGGCTTTGTGTGTGCTTGCTTGTTTGTTCTTTTGAGTCAGAGTCTAACTAGGCAGCCCTGACTGGTCTGAAACTCACTAGGTAG
Organism: Rhizomys pruinosus; assembly: GCA_009823505.1. Classification (NCBI taxonomy): domain Eukaryota; kingdom Metazoa; phylum Chordata; class Mammalia; order Rodentia; family Spalacidae; genus Rhizomys; species Rhizomys pruinosus. The sequence goes on along the minus strand of VZQC01000161.1, from coordinate 164,988 downwards.
ACCAGGCTGGCCTTGAACTCACAGAGACCTACCTGCTCCTGGGTCATCTTCTGCAGCTCATTCTCCCAAGCTGCCTGGTCATCGTCTGTGTTATAAGAAGCTGGTGGAGTGAGTCCACGAAGGATTAAGGGGTCTCGGTCATGGCAGAGGGCTGTCAGGTGTCCAATATACAACTTTAACTTGCTTCTATTTTGGTCAAGTTCTAAGAGGGGTTGGATAATCTGAGGTAAAAAAAAAAAATGAAGAAAGTCAAGGTCAATCTGAAATGAGAAGTTTAAATATTCTTTATGCTTCCCAAACTAGACAAAACTCTTCTAGGCACTACTGGATCTTTAGAATTACAAATAATAACCACAAAGCACTATTTAAATAGTCACACCCAGCCATGGGTCTGAGAACTGGGGAGGAACTATGGCTGAACATGTCAACATAAGACTGAGAATTCTGCCCTGAGGCTGGAGACTGACACAGGACCAGCTTTTATGTTTGTGTGTTTTAAATTATGTTTTATTTATTGTGTGTGTACTCTCCCTGCACATGTGCAGGCTAGAGGGCAACTTCTGGGAGTCAGTTCTCGCCTACTATGTGGATCCCAGGGATTGAACTCATCTATGTCTTTGGCCTTGGCAGTGAGTGCCTTTAGCCACTCAACCACCTTTCTGGGCCAGAGGAGCTTTTTTTTTTTTTTTTTAATTTTACAGAGATGCTGCTCCTGATACTGAAAGATTCCAGCGACCTCACAAGTGCTCTTTGCACTTCTTTATGAGCAGATTATGAAATACTGCCAGTGAAAATTGCTCATATGAAAGCTGAGACAACATTCTTCACATGGTCCTCTACCTCCTAGAATGGAAGAAAAATTCTGTCTCTGGAGAAGGTGCGTGTTGTTCTTGGCTAAGACATGTGATGAGAGAACTCATTATTAAATCTGTCTCGTCCTGGCCCAGCTCCCATCATTCATTTCTCAGAGGCCACCTGATATTCCTTCTCTCCAAATAGTGACTGATAGGTCTTTACATAACACCAAGGACCTGACTCATAGCCAAAGTCTGAAATCTTCTCATTGTAACACTGGTTCTGTTTTTTACTTAAAAGAGACCTGCTCTAAATTTCTTCTTTTCTGTCCTGCTCCCTTTATCTCAGATTAACAACCTGACTCCCTTTGGGAGTACACTGACTGATGACTTTTGCCGTGATTTTACTTGACAGCTCCAGGGACAAAACTCTAGCCAGGTATTGGCAGTGGGTCACAGCCCAGAGCAATCAGGAAGAGACCCTTTTCAGGCCTTCATTACAGCATGCAGTGCTAGAGCAGCAAGCATTTAACTCATGGCAGCTGTGGGAGCGGTGGAGCCTTGCCAAGAGCAGGCTGTTTTCAGTGCTCCCAGGACTTGCATGGGAGAGATCAGTACCTGCTGCATGTCACTAGGCTGACATTTTTCTATTAAGACAACTCTACCTCATCTCATGAATAAGGCGCTCCATCATCTTTAACTGAAACAAGGCCAGTGTTCATTTGGACAGTGACACTAACTTCTCTATGAACCCCACAGAAAACAATCTTAGGCTAATATAAAATAGAAACGAGGGCCTGACTAGACAAAACACAGGACAGTGGTTCAGTGCAGCATTACTCAAACTTCACACACACACACACACACACACACACACACACACACACACACACACACACGTGTGCTCACTCTATACAAAAGTACTAGCTAAGAGCGAGGTGCTGTGAGAGTATTGGTAGACGCGCGATGACTCTGGGCCCTGAAGCCGACCTGCCTGACTTCCTGTCCATGCCGAGCTCACTTGAGCCACAGCCATGTCTGGGGACAAGATGATTTTTGACCCTACTATGAGCAAGAAGAAAAAGCAGCAGCAGCAGCAGCCTTTTATGATAGATGAAGAAGGTGATGGCCAAATGGAAGAAACCCAACCCTCAGAAACAAAAGAAGTTGAACCAGAACCAGCTGAGGACAAAGATGTTGAAGCCGATGAAGAAGACAGTAGGAAAAAAGATGCTTCTGATGACCATGATGACTGAACTTCTTTAATCAAAAGAAAAAGAAGAAAAAAACCAAAAAAGATATTTGATATTGATGAAGCTGAAAAAGGTGTAAAGGATCTTAAGATTGAAAGTGATGCTCAAGAGCCCGCTGAACCAGAGAATGACCTTAATATCATGCTTGGTAATAAAAAGAAGAAAAAGAATGTCAAAGTCCCAGATGAAAATGAAATACTAGAAAAAGATGAAGCTTTAGAAGATGAAGAGAGCAAAAAAGATGATGGTGTTTCATTCAGTAACCAGACAGGGCCTGCCTGGGCAGGCTCAGAAAGAGACTACACACATGAGGAGCTACTGAATCGAGTATTCAACACCATGAGAGAAAAGAATCCAGATATGGTTGCTGGAGAGCAAAGGAAATTTGTTATGAAACCTCCCCAAGTTGCCCGAGTAGGCACCAAGAAAACTTTTGTCAATTTTAGAGATATATGTAAGCTATTACATCATCAACCCAGACATCTCCTTGTGTTTTTATTGGCAGAATTGGGTACAAGTGGCTCTATAGATGGAAATAACCAACTTGTAATCAAAGGAAGATTCCAACAGAAACAGAAAATGTCTTGAGAGATATATCAAGGAATACGTCACTTGTCACACATGCCGATCACGGGATACAATCCTGCAGAAGGACACCGACTCTATTTCTTACAGTGTGAAACTTGTCATTCTCGATGCTCTGTTGCCAGTATCAAAACTGGCTTCTGGGCTGTCACTGGCAAGCAAGCACAGCTCTGTGCCAAAGCTAACTAATTTGCTAATCACCATTGATTCTTCCAAAATGTGTGGTGGAAATTTGACTGGACAGGTTTACCATCAGAGTGGATATATCATTATGTTAAAACAAGATAGCAAAGCTGCCAAGTTCTTTGGTGAGTTGGTGATTGATCTGAAATCCTTGCAAGATGCTGATGCTCAAGCTGCTGACATGCTCGTTGCCTACTTTAACAACTGTCAGAGAAACGTGATGGGGTAAGGAGGTGCTTTTTTAAAACGTTCATAGACTTCTGTAAAATGCAAGATAAATTAAAGTTATTATAACAGTGAAAAAAACCCCCAAAACCAAAAGTACTAGCTAAACACTAAACTGCTGAGTGCTGTCATGTAAGGCTGGCATGCTTTCCAAGACTTCCCTAGCCAGCACACTAGTGATAACAGTTCTGCCTATGACAGGCAGATCAACACAGCCAGCCAGAGAAGGAAGGTGTCTGTGCTGGATAGCTTTAGTGTCAACTTGACACACCTGGGTTGAGGGAGCCTCAATTGGGGAACTGCCTCCATTGGAATGGCCTGTGGCCACATCTGTGAGTATTTTCTTTGTTGATTGATGTGGGAAGGCCCAGCCCACTGTGGGTAGTGCCACCTGTAGGCGGGTTGTTGTGTCAAGTATAAGAAAGCAGACTGAGCCGGGCGTGGTGGCGCACGCCTTTAATCCTAGCACTTGGGAGGCAGAGGCAGGCGGATCTTTGTGAGTTCAAGGCCAGACTGGTCTACGGAGTGAGTTCCAGGACAGCTG
>VZQC01000161.1:130872-159883 GCA_009823505.1 Rhizomys pruinosus | reverse complement strand
TTTTTTTGTCTTTTTGAGACAGGGTCTCCCTGTAGCCCCAGCTGTCCTGGAACTCACATTGTAGACCAGGCTGGCCTTGAACTCACAAAGATCTGCCTGCCTCTGCCTCCCAAGTGCTAGGATTAAAGGTGTGTGCCACCACACCCGGCTCTCTCACTTATTTCTCAATCCCTGCCCCTGCCAGGGATAGGACTGAATTCAGGGCTTTGCACATATTAGCCCAGTGCCACTGAGTTACGGCCCAGGCCTCTTGTACTTGCTAGATAGGGCCTCACTCAGATGCCCAGGCCAACCTTGAACATGCAGTGCTCCTATCTAAGCCTCCCAAGTATCTGGTATTATAGGCCTGTGCCACCAGGCCTGGACTCTGTAGTATTTTCATACATATAGGTAACAGTTTTGGATAAACCTGGCTTCCTTAGCTCTCCTCTCCTCTCTCCTTCCTCTCTGTTGGTTTCTTTTCTACTTTCGTGTCTCCCCTGACCCACTCTCTTGAGTCCGGATACTAGAGAAAATATGTGATAACTGTCTTTCTGAATGTGGTTTATTTCACTTAACATGATGATCTACAGTTCCACTCATCTTCTTGAAAATGGCAATTTTGGGCCTGGAGAGATGGCCTAGCAGTTAAGAGCGCCGACTGCTCTTGCAGAGGACCCGGGTTTGATCCCCAGCACCCACATGGCGGCTGAGAGCCGTCTTTAACTCCAGTTCCAGGGGAATCCAACACCCTCATCTGATCTCTGCGGCATTGCACGACAAGGGTGCACAAACCTACATGCAGACAGTACACTAATACACATAAAATTAAAAAAAATAAAAATGGCGATTTTGTTCTTTAAGACTGAATATTCCACTGTATTATTTATTCTTTGATAATTTCATCCATATAAACGCTATATCTGATCACATGGCACTGTTTACATGCACCTTATTTTTTCATTCATCTTTGGACAGGCACTATGACTCCACAGTGCTGTGAGCAGCTTCCTCTACTGTGCTAAGATTCTTTTAGGTACATGCCCATATTCTGGTTTTCTGCAGAATCCTATACTGATTTCCATGGTGGCTCATAGTAGAATGAATGTTTGTTGTAGGACATAATGTAACCTATTGTGCTCTAAAGTGTGTAGCTGTCAAGCTGGATTCTTTAGTAGACTGAAGTCGTTTGTCACTAAATTGTTCTGAGCTATATCTTCATGTTTAAAAGAAAGCTGTTAGAATGGCTTGAGTTTCAACTTCTAGAATTTTTTTACTGCCTAAGGTATCACAATATCACTTGAAAGTAGAAGGAAATCTTTTTTTTCTTTTTTTTTTTTTAAGGAAATCTTATCTTCCCCTTAAGTTATCCTGCCACACAGGTTTTTTTAAATGTTAACAAAAATAAACAAAAATCCTGGAAAATATATTATCAGAAGGAATGAAGGTAAGTATTGAACACGTGGTCGAGTGGTTCTTCCGGTGAAGTCCAGTCTACTTCTTCCACGTGTGAGGTGTCGTCATCTCCTTCAAGGGGTGGCATCTCCTCAGTTACAGCAGCACTGGTGTCGTCAGCAGGGGGATCATCCTCATCAATGCCTAGACCAAGTTTGATCATCCTGTAGATCCTGTTAGCATGTGTCTGGGGATCTTCCAGACTGAAGCCAGAAGACAGGAGTGCAGTTTCATAGAGCAGGATGACCAGATCCTTCACAGACTTGTCGTTCTTGTCAGCCTCTGCTTTTTTTGCCTTAGGGTCTCAATAATGGAGTGGTCAAGGTTTATCTCCAAGTGTTTCTTTGCTGCCATGTAACCCATTGTAGAGTTGTCTCTTAGGGCCTGAGCCTTCATGATTCTTTCCATATTTGCTGTCCACCCATATGTACTTGTGACAATACAGCATGGGGATGTCACCAATCTGTTTGACATGACCACCTTTTCAACCTTTTTTTCCAAGATGTCTTTCATGATTTTGTGAAGGTTTTCAAACTTTGTCTTTTTCTCTTCCTTTTTCTTTTACTCTTCTTCATCTTCTGGAAGTTCCAAGCCCTCTTTGGTGACTGACACTAATGTTTTGCCCTCAGATTCCTTCAGCTGTTGTACACAGTACTCATCGATGGGCTCAGTCATATAGATCACTTCTAAGCCAGGCTTTCAGAGCCGTTCCACAAAGGCCAGTTAGCCACTTGGTCCTTGGTCTCACCTGTGATAAAACAGATGATGTGTTTCTGGTTTTCCTTCATTCTAGTACAATAATCCTCGAGAGAAACCATCTCATCCCCAGAAGCAGAGGTGTAGTATCAAAGTAGCTCTGAAAGCTTCTTCCGGTTTTGAGAGTCTTCATGAATTCCAAGCTTGATATTTTTTGAGAACTGCTCATAAAACTTCTTGTAGTTCTCTTTATCTTCTGCCAGTTCAGTGAACAGTGCTAAGTATTTTTTGACCAAATTCTTTTTCTTTTTCTTTTTTTTTTTTGGGTCTTTTCAAGACAGGGTCTCCCTGTAGCCCCAGCTGTCCTGAACTCGCTCTGTAGATCAGGCTGGCCTTGAACTCACAAAGATCTGCCTGCCTCTGCTTCCCGAGTGCTAGGATTAAAGGCATGTGCCACCACGCCCGTGCTCCAAATTCTTTCTCATAACTTTTAAAATTTTGCTTTGCTGCAACATTTCATAGGAAATATTTAGATGAAGATCCTCAGAATCCATCACACCTCTAATGAAATTCAGATACTCAGGAATTAACGCCTCACAGTTAATCATGATATAAACTCTGTGTACATACAACTTAATATTGTTCTTTTTCTTTCTGTTTTCAAACAGATCAAAAGGAGCACGCCTTGGGACAAAAAGAAGAGCTTGGAATTTCAACTGTCCTTCAACTGAAAAATGCTTCAGTGCTAAGTGTTCTTCCCACTCATTGGTCAGGCTCTTGTAGAACTCTCCAGATTCTTCATTAGTAATGTCATCAGGGTTTCTGTTCCAAATAGGCTTTGTTTTGCTGAGTTCTTCTTGGTCAATGTACTTTTTCTTAATCTTCTTCTTCTTGTCACCATCCTTCTTTTCTTCTTCATCAGAACCAACACCTTCTATTTCAGGTTTATCATCTGACTCCTTTTCTTCTTTTTCTTTCTCTTCCTCTTTATCTTCCTTTTCTTCTGCCTCGTCATCACTCACTTCTTTAATTTTAATTTTATTTTATTATTTTTTATGTGTATGAATGCACTGTCTGCATGTAGGTTTGGGCACCAGTGTCATGCAATGCCGTGGAGGTCAGAAGAGGGTGTTGGATTTCCCTGGAACTGGTTAAAGACGGTTCTTAGTCACCACGTGGTTGCTGGGGATCTAACCCGGGTCCTCTGCAAGAGCAGTCAGTGCTCTTAACTGCTGAGCCATCTCTCCAGCCCATCACACACTTCTTTATCCCATTCCTTTTCCACAAAGAGTGTAATGGGGTAGCCAATAAACTGCAAATGCTTCTTCACAATCTCCTTTATTCTCCTTTACTCCAAGTACTGCTTGGTCTTCTTTCGGATGTAGGATAACCTTTGTTCCATGACCCATAGGTTCCCCTGTGTCAGTCCTCATGGTGAAGGACCCCCCTGCCGAGGACTCCCAGACTCCCAGGCATACTGCTCACCATCCTTATGCTTGGTTATTACAATCACTTTCTTAGCCACCAAGTAGGCCGAGTAAAACCCGACACCGAACTGGCCAATCACAGAGATATTGGCACCGGCCTGCAAAGCCTCCATGAAGGCTTTGGTGCCGGACTTGGCAATGGTGCCCAGATTATTGATAAGGTTGGTCTTGGTCATTCTGATTCCAGTGTCCACTATAGTGAGGGTTCACTCTTGTTTGTTGGGGATGAGATTAATGTCCTGAGGTCATCAAGCTCTTGTACTGGATCTTATCCAGTGCGTCCAATTAATTGGAGATGAACTCCCGCAGAAAGATCTCTTTGTTCAAACAGAAAGTATTGATGATCAGTGACATCAGCTGGGCAATGTCTGCCTAGAAGGTGAAGGTCTCCACTTCTCCTCCATCGGCTGGTCTTGGATCTGCGTTTCCTCAGGCACCTTTGCTGGCTGATTGCACACTCCCCGCAATGAACAGCACAGCGACGCTGAGGCAGCTAATAAATACATCTTTAAAAAGCCCTCATTGTATGCAATAGCCAGGACTCTGTCCTGTCCTGCCATGTCAAAGAGAAATGCTTTAAAAAGCAAAACAACAAAAAACAGCAACAAACCCCACAAAAATATAGGGGTTCCTATTAATGTATGAAAACTTCCTAATGAACATAGTCCCTAAGTTTTTCTACAAGAAAGTCACACTGGTCTCTTGAGATCATATGAGCCATGCCAGTCATGTGGGAAGTGACCTTATCGTTCCCCTTTATTGCTATCTAATTTGAGTGAGGAAAAATTGCAATTTGTACAAGGTAGAAATGCCACTGCTTAATCTCAAGAGGGAAGGACACTTGCCAAGTAGAAAGAGGATGCCTTGTGGGGTTAGTAAATAATGTTTTCTGTTCACAAACAACCTCAGTTCATTGGAAGTAATCCTACCAAAACTCAGCAGAAATGTGACTGGGCCAAACTAATATATATATATATATATATATATATATATATATATTATTAATATATACATATGTATGTATGTGTGTGTGTTTATTTTAAATTGGGAAAAGCTAAAAAATGAACTTCTCAACATAGTTTTTGGTTGTAAGAAAAAAACCATTAAAATGTGAACGTTCCCACCATGGCTATACTATTCAGTTGTGTGGTGCATGTGTGTGTGGTATATGCATGTGTGGTGTATGTGTGTGTGGTGCAGGCATTGAACCTAGGTCCTTGCAAATATCAGGCAAGTGCAAATATCATTGAGGTATACTCTTTAAAAGTTTTTAAAAATTTAGAGACAGAGTCTCACTAAGTTACCCAAGTTGGCCTTGAACTTGTAATCTTCAAGCCTCAGTCTCACAAGTAGCTGGGATTATAAGCCTGTGTAACCAGCCCAGTTCTATATTTATAAACTGTTAAGGAAGTAAATTTCAGGAGGAGAGAAGAAATTTTTGGTTCTAGTTGAGAGCTTTGTTTCTTACAGATTTCAGAAGCCAGCATCTGACTGCACTAGGAGACAGAGGGCAGTAGCCTAGAGTTGTTTAATTTTATTTCCATTTACCTATGGTAACGAACTTCTGGAAGACTGAGAAGTGTTTCTGTATTCTTCAGTACAGATAGTAAAGAAAAATTTTACAATATTCCATGTCTATGGTTTATTACCTATGAGATCTAAATACTCTCTCTAAAATCATTTGATATTTCAATACCAAGATAGAACAAAAAACAAATAAAAATCCCCACCTCACTCAGGCAAGTAGAGGGACTGCTTCCTACTCCACTCTTCTTTTCAAAAAATTCTTGAGCTTTTTGTTTTACTTTTGATAATTTCATGTATGTATTGTCTTTTCATTATTTTCAATCCTTTTAGTCCCTACCCACTCTTCCCTTATCTCCCACTCCTTCTCAATTTTGTGTCTTCTTCTCTGATTATTATTGTCACACACACACACACACACACAATGCACTGAGTCCATTTAGCGGCATTTGTGTTTAGGTCTGCCCATTGGGAATTAGATAACCTCTCAGGGAAATGGTCCTTATAGAAAACTGATTGAGACTCTATAGCAAAGTAGAAAAAAGATGCCTTGTAGGATCCATAAATGTCTTCTGTCTACACACAAGTTTAGTGCACTGTGATCCTTGAACTTGACCTTGTACTCTTCTTGGCTCGGTTTGCTGAATGCAGGGATTACAGGCCAGCACCACCAAACCGGGCTCTTCTCTGTTCTAACTACAGCTTTGCTAGTTATACACACTCTGTGGAGTTGTCCTGACGGCCATGTCCTACTGTCATCACAAGGACAGGATGAACAGGTACTGAGCATTATTTGAACCTAAAGTATTTGCTCTTGGGAACTAAGATTCTATTGTTTGGAAGTCACTTAAAAATGATATTTATTTATTTGTTTATGAGAGAGAGAGAGAGAGAGAGAGAGAGAGAGAGAGAGAGAGATCGAGAGAGAATGTACAGATCAGAGGACAACTTGAGGGAGTCAGTTCTCTCCTTCTACCACATGGGTCCTAGTGATTTAATTCAGGCCATCCATCTTATCAGCCTTGGAAGATATTATGCTTTTTCTTTTCCCCTTCCCCTTCCCCTTCCTTTCTGTGTCTTGTCTTGTCATCTTGTGTCTTGTGTCTTGTCTTGTATCTTGTCTTGTCTTGTCTTTTTGAGACAGGGTCTCCATAGCAAGTTTGTGGCCTGCTGGAACTATAGGGAAACTTGCTGTGGAGATACATGGCTGGAAACACACAAAAATCTAACTGCCTTTGTCTCCTGAGTGCTAGGATTAAAGGTGTATACTACCATTCCTGGCTGGAAGATTCTATTTTTCAAAGCTACTATGTGTGGCTGGAGAGATGTGGCTCATTGGCTAGGAGTCCTTTATGCTCATCTAGAGGACCCACGTTTGGCTCCCAGTATGCATGTCTGGTAGCTCAGGGGACCTGACACACTCTTCTGGTCTCCACAGGCACTGGCACACATATGACACATGCAGTAAGTATTAAAGGCTGCAATGTATGTACTGATGACTTGCTGTCTTCCTGGCAAATTAGTTTTATATCTATAGCTGCTCACATAGATTCTGTGGCCTCACAGTCCTTAATTGGCTACAAAATCCCTTTGTTATTTTACTTCCTGGAATCATCAGAGTCAGGTTCAATTGTTCATATGTTAACTGCATAAATACTAGTGGGTAGTTGTGATTTCTTGATGAGCTGCTCTTCAACTGTCTCTCAATATAGAATATATCAGGAAAGCCCCACAAATGATTGATAGATTGCTGTTTCAGGAACACTAATTTCTTAATGGATTTTTTTTTTTTATTTCCGTATGTGTATGAATGTGTTGTCTGCATGCAAGTTTGTGCACCCGTGACGTGCAGTGCCGCGGAGGTCAGAAGAGGGTGTCGGATTCCCCTGGAACTGGAGTTCTCCTGGAATTGGAGTTTCAGACGGTTCTCGGCCGCCATGTGGGTGCTGGGGATCGAACCGGGTCCTCTGCAAGACGCGGTCGGCGTCTTAACGCCTAGCCATCTCTCCACCCCTCTTAATGGATTTTTTTGCTCGAGGTCCTAGCAGACAGTTAAACTCTGAGATGCAAAGGCAAGAGGAACAAAATTCTATTTCACCTTTTTTCTCAATTACTAAGTTTATCTTCCTGGCCAATGTCTCTACAAAGAAGCAGTTAGGGTATACAGTAATTCCACTTAAGCAGCTCTTCAGAAAAGTCAGAGTTCTTTAAAAAATAGTAAAACTCTAATATTCTCATTATATTAATCAGTTATACTGCCTATCAAATCATAACTAGTGAAAATAAATTAATTCAGTTAAGCATTTAGTGAATGCCTTAGTGGTATGCTGTATTTAGTTCTAACCAATGGGAATAGGTTAAGATATAGTTCTACTCTATATTAAAGAAAATGATGATGAAATACATGATTAATGTGTCAGGCATTTAATATTTAAATCGTATTAAAGATTTATCTTTAACTTTTAATTTTGAGATCAACTTTGAGAACTCTTAAACTGCTGAATAAATCCTTTTGCCTTAAGCTGATACTTAGTCTGACTTAGTCTTCCAACATGTTTATGAAATCCAACAAATGTTTTACTTTTGATCCCCTGGGATGCAACCTTTGAAACAGTGAGACTTCCCAACTGAAGCACAGGCAGAATGATTAATGGACTCCCTAAATGTTTTTGGAGTTATAGGCATTCTTCATTAATCCCAAACAATGAACAACAAAGGCTAACAACTCTAACAACTCTTACTCGTTGCTTTTTTTTTTTTTAAAGAATATGCTGGACAGAATATGCCTATTGAGTTTGTACCTAGAACAGTTTATAGGCCACAATTCTAAAATCCCCATCAAAACACAAACTCTCCTGTTGGCAGCTTTAGACTGCACTTATGTTGAGCTGGAAGGGTATTAGAACCACTTTACAAACTAGCTGAAGTTGGAATACTGAAGTCCAGAGCTTCAAACCCTAGTCTTCACTTCATAATACTTTCAATCTTTATCAGTTGACTTTCTCACACACATTGTAATGAGATGATCTTGTATTTATTTCCCTAACAAAATTACAAAAAATTTTTTTTTAAAAAAAAAAAATTTCTAGGAAACTCTAAATTACTAAATAAAGCTCTTTGCTTGGATCTGATGGTGCTGTGACAAAAAAAGAAATTCCTGGGATAATGTTACCTGTAGTATAGGCGTCCACTAAGGACTTAGAACTAACCCCACACCACACAGGACCCTGTCTACCTTCAGCAGCCTTACAGATGGCCTACGATGGCCACCTATTTAATTAATGGACCAAAGAGACACTGAGGGTCTGTCACTCTCTCTGCATAGAGGAAGGATGAGAGGGACAGTACACACTCAGTGACCACTAGGAGTTCAGATCTAGTATCACCTGGATCACAGCATGTACAAATGTGTTAGGAAGAGTACCACTGACAAATATCTGGTTCAAAGCAGAAACTCTGAAGATCTCAGATATAAAGGGCTTTACATTTTGTTAAAGTATAAGCATGTCTATGAAACTGTTTTTACAGTTTGCTGTTTTTACAGTTTACTCTTTTGAGTAAGGTTCTGAAGTATGAGAAATGTGAACATTTTTTTTGTTTTTTTTTTGTTTTGTTTTTTCAAGACAGGTTCTCCTGATAGCCCCAGCTGTCCTGGAACTCACTCTGTAGACCAGGCTGGCCTTGAATCCCAAGATCACTCCTGCATCCCTAAGATAAAGATTTTCTTAATGGGAGATTAAAGGCGTGCGGCCCACACGACGCATGCCGGCCTGGAAAATCATGATTTGAGGCTAAGTCATCATTTCCTCTTAGTTTTATAGCTCAGAAATATGCTGCCAACTTTTCTTTAAGAGGCATCATCATCCCAGTAGTAAAACAAAATAAGTCAAAAAGATACAAAACAAAACGTTCCCTACTCGATTCATATTGGAACATTCTGTCGAATTGTAATGGAACGGACACGGACACGGGGTGTTAGATTTAGAATGAAATGAATCTTGGAAATCTTCATCACAGAGCCACTATTTGCATTCTGCTTATTCATTCTTCCTTCAGTTTAAATTCTAGTTTACCTTATACATTATATAAATGCTACCCACCCAATAATTAAATTTAAAGGAAGAGCTGAGAGAACAGGTTAACAGTTGCCTACTGTGGAGGGAAGGAAAGCTGCCGACAACATCTGCTATGTACATACGTACTTAGGGAGGATATTAAGATTGCAGGTATCCAAGCAGGCACAGATGAAGATGATACAGAAACATGCAACATTAAGTGGAAAGAATGTCTCATTAGGAGCACAGAAACTACTATAAGCTAGTTAAGGGTGTATGTAGAATGCACCCTGAAGGGATTGTCAGATGAGAAACAGTGAGACATAATAGGAATAAAAAATAAATAGAAAGAAAAAGAAGCCAATTTTCTCAGACTCAGAAGCCCCAAGGTAGATGTGTTTGTTAAAATTCTTCTTTGGGGCTGGAGAGATGGCTTAGCAGTTAAGAGCGCCCACTGCTCTTTCAGAGGACCCGGGTTGGTTCAATCCCCGGCGCCCACATGGGTGCTGAGGAACTGTTCTTAACTCCAGTTTTCAGGCGGAATCACGCCGGTCTTCTGACCTCCACGGGATTTGCACGATGGGTGCACAAACCTACATGCAGACGACAGTACATTCATACACATACGAAAATAAATAATAAATAAAATTTCTCTTTGCTGTGAGAGCTCAAGAAGAAGAAAACTCAGTTCAGTTCGTTCCTGGCTTGAGGCTTGCCTTTCTACAACAAACCATTTATTGTTTTTTAATTGGAAATGGTAGGGAGGATGTGTATATATGTTCTGAATAACTTCCCTGCTGTATAACAAAGTTCTAGGGCTAAAACAAGTGGATGAGAAATGAGCAGGAAACAAAATATAGGAATGGGAAGAGGTGGGACAAAGGAAAAGAGAGGCTCACAGTTTCTGAGCAGGAAAAGCAAGCAAGGACTGAAGCTGGACGTAAAACCGAGGCAGGTGGTTGGCACAGACAAAAAGGTGGCCTTCTTCACCTTTGCACACTCGTGTATACATGTAGGTGCCAAAACCAATAGTTCACAATGTATTCTAATCCTCTGAGGTGTCATGCCTAAAGTAGCCCTTATGGAAGTGCTGCTTCATTCAGTCAAGCACGATAGTACTTGGCATTACCACATACATGTCCGTTAGACGGACAGATCTGAAAAGCAGCAAAATGAAAGTTGCCTGCTGGGCAAACACACAAAAACCTTATCATAGCACTGCACGTCTCCTGTTTCTTTTCTCCTTCCTTTCTTTCTCTTTCTTTTCTCCCTCCTTCCCTCCCTTCCTTCCTTCCTTCCTTCTGTTTGCAGAGTGTATGTATGTGTTTGTGTGTATGCACACATTGCACATGGAGGCCAGAGGTCAAGGTCAATGCTGGTGAATATCTAGCTTACTCACTGGCTAGACTGGCTAGCCAGCATGCTCTGGAGAGCTACCTGTCTTCTTCCAGGACATCTTGACTTCACCCCATGGAGAATCTCAAGTAAGAAACCTGAGACTATAAATGTTTAGTGTTCTCTTCTGATCTGAATGTTTTGGTGTAACAATAGTAATGACTATAAATCCTCAGTAGTACACTATAGTGAACTCTTGGTACACTGAAAGTATTATGCTGTTTATGATTCTGTGCCTTTGCAAATGCTGTTATTGTGTAAACTTACATCTGTGTGGCAAATGTGTATTGCTTCTTTAGGAGACAGAGTCTTTTGTGGAGATCTAAGTTTTCCATTGAAATTTGTATCATTTTCTTTGTTGTAGAAAATTTGTTGTTTAGCCTTTGTTTCATGGTCTTGAGACATGTACTTAGTCCCTATGACCCTGGTGCAGAGTAGCTACAACAGGTTCAATAAATGTCCAATAAATATCTGTGAATTAATTTACTTTCTCTTTTAGTCCGCTTAAAAGTAAAATAAACAAACTTCAGACACACACATTAATGGACTTCTATTGAAACTGAAGAGGACCTAGGACCTAGTGTAAGTGGTGGTGTGAAAGAAAGGAATGTGAAGAATGTGGTTTTAAGTCTGTTAAAACATGAGTCAGGGCGCTGAACATCCAAGTTCAATTCTGGAGGATATAACAATAATGGATTTTAATAAAATAAGTAAGTCCCTCCTAACAAAATGACTGTGTGACCAAATTTAAGGTGTTTTTCATTGATATTCAGGATGCTAAAAGCAAAGTTACCAACATATTTCATATTCAATATTAAAGGAACTCATCAGGCAGCTGAAGATCTAAGCTTGCCAAATAACTCCTCATACTAAAAATTTGTGATTCTAGTCTTGAAATTTATAAAGTCAGAGTTGACCATCTTCAAATGAAATGAAGTCTTGTTAACAAGTGTTTTGCTTTAAAACCTGAATTTTCACTAAAAGAATGAGCCATCTGTTTTAAATACTTTGCAGACTAAGTCTCTGTACACTGCTTTGATCTCTTGGCATAATGGGAAACCAGTGATACAGTCCAGCTACACCTCAATCAAGTGTGCTCATTTAATTTATCCCAGAAATACCGACTGCCAGACCTGGGTAGAAGTTTCTTCTCCTCATCGTAGCATCAGGAGAAGAGGAAGACACATCATGGGAGAAGAGCTCTTTTGTTTTAGTCAACCCTGCAGTTCCATATCTAGAAAATGTTCCTTTAACCAGAAACACACCCGGGTAAAGAGGATGAGCACAAAAGAAATCCGCGGGAGTCACAGACAAGCCAAGGAAATAGCTTACACCAACCAGACCAAAACCAAACCAAACCAAACCAAAAAACACCCCCCCAAAACCAAAAAAACACCAGTAGTCAGCTTGTCCCCTCCACAGCAGCACTGCGCAAACAGAAAGTGTAACTCGATAGGCAAGAGTTGGACATGTCTTCTACAACTGGTGTTAAAATGGGTCATATTTATGTTAATCAAAGGGTGCTGAACTTTAATTATAGGAATTTATANCGTGCAATGCCGCGGAGGTCAGAAGAAGGGTCTCGGATTCCCCTGGAACTGGAGTTCTCCTGGAATTGGAGTTTCAGACGGTTCTCGGCCGCCATGTGGGTGCTGGGGATCGAACCCGGGTCCTCTGCAAGAGCGGTCGGCGCTCTTAACCGCTAGGCCATCTCTCCAGCCCCTCTTAATGGATTTTTTTTGTCTCGAGGTCCTAGCAGACAGTTAAACTCTGAGATGCAAAGGAGGCAAGAGAACAAAATTCATTATTTCACCTTTTTTCTCAATTACTAAGTTTATCTTCCTGGCCAATGTCTCTACAAAGAAGCAGTTAGGGTGATACAGTATATTCTCACTTAAAGCAGCTCTTCAGAAAAAGTCAGAGTTCTTTAAAAAATAGTAAAACTCTAATATTCTCATTATATTAATCAGTTATACTGCCTATCAAATCATAACTAGTGAAAATAAATTAATTCAGTTAAGCATTTAGTGAATGCCTTAGTGGTATGCTGTATTTAGTTCTAACCAATGGGAATAGGTTAAGATATAGTTCTACTCTATATTAAAGAAAATGATGAAATACATGATTAATGTGTCAGGCATTTAATATTTAAATCGTATTAAAGATTTATCTTTAACTTTTAATTTTGAGATCAACTTTGAGAACTCTTAAACTGCTGAATAAATCCTTTTGCCTTAAGCTGATACTTAGTCTGACTTAGTCTTCCAACATGTTTATGAAATCCAACAAATGTTTTACTTTTGATCCCCTGGGATGCAACCTTTGAAACAGTGAGACTTCCCAACTGAAGCACAGGCAGAATGATTAATGGACTCCCTAAATGTTTTTGGAGTTATAGGCATTCCTTCATTAATCCCAACAAATAGAAAACAACAAAGGCTAACAACTCTAACAACTCTTACTCGTTGCTTTTTTTTTTTTTTTAAAGAAATATGCTGGACAGAATATGCCTATTGAGTTTGTACCTAGAACAGTTTATAGGCCACAATTCTAAAATCCCCATCAAAACACAAACTCTCCTGTTGGCAGCTTTAGACTGCACTTATGTTGAGCTGGAAGGGTATTAGAACCACTTTACAAACTAGCTGAAGTTGGAATACTGAAGTCCAGAGCTTCAAACCCTAGTCTTCACTTCATAATACTTTCAATCTTGATACAGTTGACTTTCTCACACACATTGTAATGAGATGATCTTGTATTTATTTTCCATAACAAAATTACAAAAAATTTCTAGGAACCAAAAAAAAAAATTTCTAGGAACCTCTAAATTACTAAATAAAGCTCTTTGCTTGGATCTGATGGTGCTGTGACAAAAAAAGAAATTCCTGGGATAATGTTACCTGTAGTATAGGCGTCCACTAAGGACTTAGAACTAACCCCACACCACACAGGACCCTGTCTACCTTCAGCAGCCTTACAGATGGCCTACGATGGCCACCTATTTAATTAATGGACCAAAGAGACACTGAGGGTCTGTCACTCTCTCTGCATAGAGGAAGGATGAGAGGGACAGTACACACTCAGTGACCACTAGGAGTTCAGATCTAGTATCACCTGGATCACAGCATGTACAAATGTGTTAGGAAGAGTACCACTGACAAATATCTGGTTCAAAGCAGAAACTCTGAAGATCTCAGATATAAAGGGCTTTACATTTTGTTAAAGTATAAGCATGTCTATGAAACTGTTTTTACAGTTTGCTGTTTTTACAGTTTACTCTTTTGAGTACAGGTTCTGAAGTATGAAGAAATGTGAAAATTTTTTTTTTGTTTTTTTTTTGTTTTGTTTTTTCAAGACAGGGTCTCCCTGTAGCCCCAGCTGTCCTGGAACTCACTCTGTAGACCAGGCTGGCCTTGAACTCACAAAGATCCTCCTGCCTCTGCCTCCCAAGTGCTGGGATTAAAGGCGTGCGCCACCACGCCCGGCCTGGAAATCATTTTTGAGGCTAAGTCATCATTTCCTCTTAGTTTTATAGCTCAGAAATATGCTGCCAACTTTTCTTTAAGAGGCATCATCATCCCAGTAAAACAAAATAAGTCAAAATAATACAAAACAAAACATTCCCTACTCGATTCATATATGGAAACATTCTGTCGAATTGTAAGGACACAGGACACGGGGTTTAGAATGAAATGAATCTTGGAAATCTTCATCACAGAGCCACTATTTGCATTCTGCTTATTCATTCTTCCTTCAGTTTAAATTCATGGTACCTTATACATTATAATAAATGCTACCCAAATTAAATTTAAAGGAAGAGCTGAGAGAACAGGTTAACAGTTGCCTACTGTGGAGGGAAGGAAAGCTGCCGACAACATCTGCTATGTACATACGTACTTAGGGAGGATATTAAGATTGCAGGTATCCAAGCAGGCACAGATGAAGATGATACAGAAACATGCAACATTAAGTGGAAAGAATGTCTCATTAGGAGCACAGAAACTACTATAAGCTAGTTAAGGGTGTATGTAGAATGCACCCTGAAGGGATTGTCAGATGAGAAACAGTGAGACATAATAGGAATAAAAATAAATGAAGAAAGCCACATTCTTCTCCAGACTCAGAAGCACCAAGAGTAGATGTGTTAAAAAATTCTTCTTTGGGGGCTGGAGAGATGGCTTAGCAGTTAAGAGCGCCCACTGCTCTTGCAGAGGACCCGGGTTCAATCCCCAGCACCCACATGGTGGCTGAGAACTGTCTTTAACTCCAGTTCTAGGGGAATCCGACGCCGTCTTCTGACCTCCACGGGATTGCACGACATGGGTGCACAAACCTACATGCAGACAGTACATTCATACACATACGAAAATAAATAAATAAAATAAAAATTCTTCTTTGCTGTGAAGAGCTAATAAAGATAAGAAAACCTTCAGTTCAGTTCAGTTCCTGGCTTGAGGCTTGCCTTTCTACAACAAACCATTTATTGTTTTTTAATTGGAAATGGGTAGAGGATGTATATATGTTCTGAATAACTTCCCTGCTGTATAACAAAGTTCTAGGGCTAAAACAAGTGGATGAGAAATGAGCAGGAAACAAAATATAGGAATGGGAAGAGGTGGGACAAAGGAAAAGAGAGGCTCACAGTTTCTGAGCAGGAAAAGCAAGCAAGGACTGAAGCTGGACGTAAAACCGAGGCAGGTGGTTGGCACAGACAAAAAGGTGGCCTTCTTCACCTTTGCACACTCGTGTATACATGTAGGTGCCAAAACCAATAGTTCACAATGTATTCTAATCCTCTGAGGTGTCATGCCTAAAGTAGCCCTTATGGAAGTGCTGCTTCATTCAGTCAAGCACGATAGTACTTGGCATTACCACATACATGTCCGTTAGACGGACAGATCTGAAAAGCAGCAAAATGAAAGTTGCCTGCTGGGCAAACACACAAAAACCTTATCATAGCACTGCACGTCTCCTTTCTTCTTTCTTCCTTCCTTTCTTTCTCTTTCTTTTCTCCCTCCTTCCCTCCCTCCCTTCCTTCCTTCCTTTCTGTTTGCAGTGTATGTGTTTGTGTGTATGCACACATGCACATGGAGGCCAGAGGTCAATGCTGGGTGAATCTAAGCTTACTCACTGGCTAGACTGGCTAGCCAGCATGCTCTGGAGAGCTACCTGTCTTCTTCCAGTGACATCTTGACTTCACCCCATGAGAGATCTCAAGTAAGAAACCTGAGACTATAAATGTTTAGTGTTCTCTATCTGACATGTTTTGGTGTAACAATAGATAATGACTATAAATCCTCAGTACTATCTATAGTGAACTCTTGGTACACTGAAAGTATTATGCTGTTTATGATTCTGTGCCTTTGCAAATGCTGTTATTGTGTAAACTTACATCTGTGTGGCAAATGTGTATTGCTTCTTTAGGAGACAGAGTCTTTTGTGGAGATCTAAGTTTTCCATTGAAATTTGTATCATTTTCTTTGTTGTAGAAAATTTGTTGTTTAGCCTTTGTTTCATGGTCTTGAGACATGTACTTAGTCCCTATGACCCTGGTGCAGAGTAGCTACAACAGGTTCAATAAATGTCCAATAAATATCTGTGAATTAATTTACTTCTCATTTTAGTCCGCTTAAAAGTAAAATAACAAAAGCTTCAAGACACACACATTAATGGACTTCTATGTGAAACTGAGGACCTAGATGTAAGTGGTAAAGGAATGTGAAGAATGTGGTTTTAAGTCTGTTAAAACATGAAGTCAGGGCTGAACATCCAAGTTCAATTCTGGAGGATATAACAATACTGGATTTTAAAAATAAGTACCTCCTAACAAAATGACTGTGTGACCAAATTTAAGGTGTTTTCATTTGATATTCAGAATGCTAAAAGCAAAGTTAAACAACATATTTCATATTCATATTAAAGGAACTCAGGCAGCTGAAGATCTAAGCTTGCCAAATAACTCCTCATACTAAAAATTTGTGATTCTAGTCTTGAAATTTATAAAGTCAGAGTTGACCATCTTCAAATGAAATGAAGTCTTGTTAACAAGTGTTTTGCTTTAAAACCTGAATTTTCACTAAAAGAATGAGCCATCTGTTTTAAATACTTTGCAGACTAAGTCTCTGTACACTGCTTTGATCTCTTGGCATAATGGGAAACCAGTGATACAGTCCAGCTACACCTCAATCAAGTGTGCTCATTTAATTTATCCCAGAAATACCGACTGCCAGACCTGGGTAGAAGTTTCTTCTCCTCATCGTAGCATCAGGAAGAAGAGGAAGACACATCATGGGAGAAGAGCTCTTTTGTTTTAGTCAACCCTGCAGTTCCATATCTAGAAAATGTTCCTTTAACCAGAAACACACCCGGGTAAAGAGGATGAGCACAAAAGAAATCAGCGGGAGTCACAGACAAGCCAAGGAAAGTAGCTTAACACAACCAGACCAAAACCAAACCAAACCAAACCAAAACACCCCCCCAAAACAAAAAAAAACAACAGTAGTCAGCTTGTCCCCTCCACAGCAGCACTGCGCAAACAGAAAGTGTAACTCGATAGGCAAGAGTTGGACATGTCTTCTACAACTGGTGTTAAAATGGGTCATATTTATGTTAATCAAAGGGTGCTGAACTTAATATAGAATATTATACAGAGTACAACAGACACTGGGTCAGCATGGGATACTTTCCCTTAAGTGGTATCAGATTAGAGGATAACTCACTAGAGTGTAGGGAGAAACCAAAACATTAAAAATAGCTGCTACTCTTGCATAAAACTATAAATAAAATACATGCAACACCTCCATATTTTTGGTGGTGCTGTGACTGAAACCAGGGTCACAGAGACATCTCAAGCCCTGTTAATTTTTCATTCAATAAGAATTTATGAGTTTTCTAGGGGCCCTATATTTTCAGATGATTGTGAAAAACAATTAGGGTGTAAGGATTTTTAGTTTGCACAATGTGCAAGGATATCTGGATGTTCAGGAAGAATGTTCACATCAAAAATAGTATCAGAGAGGCTGGAGAGATGGCCTAGCGGTTAAGAGCACCAACTACTCTTGCAGAGGACCCAGGTTCGATCCCCAGCACCCACATGGTGGCTGAGAACCGTCTGTAACTCCAATTCCAGGAGAACTCCAGTTCCAGGGGAATCCGAGACCCTCTTTGGACCTCCACGGCATTGCACAATACAGGTGCACAAACCTACATGCAGACAGTACATTCATATAAATAAATAAATAAATAAATAAATAAATAAATAAATAAATAAATAAATAGAAAAAAATTAGTATCAGGAACAAGAAGACTCCTCCATTCACTGAATTAGTCATTAGGTATAAATCCATGGATCTGAGAGCATATGCTCCAGAGATGCTTATAACACTGTAAGAAATAAAGTTAATGCCAGGCACGGTGGTGCACGCCTTTAGTCCTAGCATTTGGGAGGCAGAGGCAGGTGGATCTTTGTGACTTCAAGGCCAGCCTGGTCTACAGAGTGAATTCCAGGACAGCTGGGGCTACAGGGAGACCCTGTCTTGAAAAGCCAAAAAAAAAAAAAAGAAAGAAAGAGATGGCCTAGTGGTTAGGAGTGCTGACTGCTTTTGCAGAGGACCCGGGTTCGATCCCCAGCACCCACATGGTGGCTGAGAACCGTCTTTAACTCTGTCTTCTGACCTCCGCTGCATTGCACCACACAGGTGCACCAACGTACATGCAGACAGTACACTCATAGAAAATTTAAAAAAAAGAAATAAAGTAAGTCAAAGGGTAGAATCCCCTTAAAGTCCCCTTAAGTCATTCAACAGAAACCACGAGAACATAGGATGTATCTGTGGAACTCTAAATGCTGCCTTGGAAAACACTAAGAGTGGGGCTAGGTGGGAAACTTGTGTGTAAGAAGCGCATAGCAAAACAAAATTACAACTCCATGGCACCTAGGAGGTCTATGCCTCTGGCCTTAGGGGTCATATAATTATCAAGTCCACTAAGAATTGCCTAGAACTACAATATATACAAGTGATAGCTTTTTGTTTCTATTGCCTGAATGTCATCCTTTGGAAGAAAAAAAAAATCTCTGGCTTCTATGGGGTACTTCTTGGAGGTAATTAAGCTGGACTTATGGGCAGTGGCTAACCTACCATAGTACAGCAAGTACAGTACTATAGAGTTGCTCAGGCAGCGTTAGGAGCTCACGAAGCAACCACTATGATTCACCTTTTATGATTATCTTTTATTGAGGAAAAGCTACCAGGTCAGAAGATTGTTTTGCATAACAGGAGACAGGAGACATTGACAAGGTAAACAGCATCACGAATACTCCAAAGCTGTATAACACCACCACCAATGTGCTCACCACCATCAGTAATAAACAAATGCAAGATGAATCCATCTATCGCCAAATTAACCAAAAGACAGAAGAACCAAATTAATAAAATTAAAGACGAACAAGGGGATGTCACAATAGATTTCAATAAAATTTAGAGGACCATTAGGGAATACTTACAAAAATTTATATTCCCCCCAAACAGAAAATCTAGAATTATATACATTTCTACAATTTACTAAAATTAAGTCAAGAAGATATAAACAAGTTAAATAGACCATAACAAGTAACAAGAGTGAGGTAGTAATAAAATTTCTCTGTATAAAGAAAACCTTATGACCAGATGGATCACTGCCAAGTTCTACCAAGTGTGCAGGGAACAGCAAAATGTTCTACAAAACACAAGGTGAAGAACACTACCAAACTCAATTCTACAAAGCCAGCATTACCTCTATACCCAAACTGGAAAGCATATGCCAATTTTAGTGATGGTCATAGATATAAGAATTCTCAATAAAATTTTTGCAAATTGAATTCAAGAACACAATAAGGGCTGGAAAGGTGACTCAACAGTTAAGAGCACTGGCTGCTCTTGTAGAAGATCCAGGTTTGAATCCTAGCACCCACGTGGTTTCTAACAACCATCTGTAACTCAAGTTCCAGGGGAATCTGGTGCTTTTTTCTGACCTCTGCGGGGATTGCATAACATGGGTGCATATACATACATGCAAGCAAAATACTCATACATGTGGGAGTCAAAGAATGCCTGAAGTGGCAGGCTAAAGAGAAATGGCGCTTGGTCTGTAGCCAAAAGGCGGTGGCTGAAGAACACAGTGCGAATACTTCAGTAACTTTTAAGATGATAGGCTATGCTACTCTGTCAAGCTCATGAACAGAGCACAGTAGATAGGGAATGGTATCTATGGATGCATAATTTGTCTGCTGATTGGCCCACTACTGTTACATAATCTGTCTGCTGATTGGCCCACTACTGTTATAAAAGTTCTTGGTTTCTAGGCTGTTGTGTTAGTATATAGAAGAAAATGGTACCATTAAACGAATCTACAACAAACAATTAAACGAGTGATCATTCCCAGTCTGCCTCCGATGATCCACGCTGCTGGACGGCACAACTGGTGGCCCGTACGGGAACCCTGCTGCAGCATTTTAGTTTCATTGGCATGGTGGAAGAACTGAGGAACCCTGCAGGTAAAAGCTCTGGCACCAGAGTGTTAAAGGGAGCAGGGAAATAAAAATAAATAAATAAATAAATAAATAAATAAATAAAAATAAACAAATAGGGAGCTGGAAAATAAATAAAATGGGCTCAGAAATATCAAGAAATCAGATGACGAGAGTCATAAAAGATTTGTTAAAGTCCAATGGGACTGCTATAAAAGATAGTACAGCAAAAACGTATGTGGAAATCATGTTAAAGGTGAGTCCATGGTTTCTGGAAGAGGGTTTTTTAAACGTTCCCCATTGGGAACAACATAAAAAAGACTTAGAAAGACAATAAGATTTAGAGTCACTTCCCAAGGGAACATTTCCAACGTGCCAGTTAATTAGAGAATGCCTTGGCTCCTTCTAAGCCTATGGTTAAGACTCAAATCTCCCGTGGGAAGGAAACCCTGGAGGAAGTAAGAGAGCGGGAATCCCAAAGAACTGGAGAGGAATCAGAGGGGGAAGAATTAAGTGGGGATGAGTTAGAACAAAGTTCGAAAAAGGGTCCACTTCCAGTGAAGCCTCTGCCTCCACCCCCCCATGGGAAGAGATAAAAGCTAATGGCCTCCCTCTGGGACGATGATGAGGTCAACCCCGTATAAAGAGGCTATTTAAAGTCAGCAGTGACTCCAAAAGGGAGTGGGAATGTCCTGTCACAGAGGACCAGAGTCAACAAGGATGTCACCAGCCACTGGATTCCAAATCAATTAAACCGTTAAAAGAAGCTGTGGCCACTTATGGTCCTCAGGTGCCTTTCACTGTTAGCATGCTGGAAACCCTAGCTAGTATGAATTTATGCCCTGAAGATTGGAAAAGATTATGTAGAGCGGTCCTCTCTGGTGGTTCATACTTGGTTTGGAAGACCACCTGGCAAGAGCTGTCTATGGAAACTGCCTGCGAAAACGCTGCGGCAGGGGTTCTGCAAAGAGATATAAGCATGCTCACTGGTGAGGGTAATTATGCCAATTTTGGCAGCCCAAATACAATATGATCCAGGAGTTTATGCTCAAATTGCTGCGGCCGCTATGCGAGCTTGGAGATCTATTCAAGGAGTAGGTGATTTACAGGGACAACTATCAAAAGTGATTCAAGGAGCAAATGAGCCTTATGCAGATTTTGTAGACAGACTAATTCAAACAGCAAGTAGAATATTTGGAGATGTGGACCAGGCCACACTGCCGATTAAGCAGTTGGCATACGAACAGGCAAACAAATGGTGTAGAGAAGCCATTCGGCCATGGAAGAATAGAGATCTCTCTGCTTATATTAAGGTCTGCAGAGATATTAATGATGCCACGGTCACAGGGGCTGTGATTGCTGCTGCAATACGTGGAGTTTCTCCACTAGGATTGGGAAGCAGAGCTAAATCTAAGTCTTGTTTCAATTGTGGACGACCTGGACATATGAGAAAAGATTGTCCCCCAAATAGAGGAAATTCTTTCCCTCAGTCACAATTGTGCCCCCCCCCAGGTATATGTACAATATGCAAAAGAGGAAGACACTGGGCCTATGAATGTAAATCAAAAACTGATTCAGAGGGATGTCCTATTCTTCCGTTTTCAAAAAATGGGAAGATGGGCCCACTGCCTCGGGCCCCCCAAATGTATGGGGCATCCATGGACTTGACTCCACCAATTTACCCAATACAGATGATCCCTCGTCACAATCCCTTCCTACCATTGACTCCCTCTGCCGAGGAACCCAAGGGAGTGCAGGATTGGACCTCTGTGCCACCTCAGACTCGTATTACCACCAGATATGGGAGTACAGTTGATGGCTTCGGGGATTAGAGGACCACTGCCTCCAGGAACTGTAGGTTTACTTCTTGGGCATAGCTCAAAAGTATTATCTGGCCTTTTTGTCCTCCCAGGGGTTATTGATTCAGACTACACAGGCAAAATTCAAATTATAGTTAATTCCCCCACAGGCATATCTGTTATTAATCCTGGAGACCGCATCACATAATTAGTGTTACTGCCTAGTGCAGCACAACAAACTAAAGCAATTCCCCAATCCCAAGGAAATAGGGGCTTTGGATCTACAGGAAAAGGATCTATGATTTTTTGGTCTATGACTTGTAACAATAGGCCTATAAAGAGGCTTATTGTTCAGGCATCCCAATCACTGGGCTTTTAGACACTGGGGCAGATACTTCTGTTATTGCCCTCCAAGACTGGCCAAAGGGCTGGCCTATACAAACATCAACAGCCACTCTGAGGGGCCAGGGCTATTCCCAGTCTCCTGACAAAAGTGCCAAAATTTTACAATGGAAAGATGATGAATGTCATTCAGGCCTATTCCAACCTTATGTTCTCAGTTCCCTGCCTGTGACCTTATGGGGGGGAGATATTTTAAGTCAAATGGGAGTCCATCTTACCACAGATGAGCCTACAGTTGCTACAAAGTTAATGACACAAGAGGGTTATATACCTGGAAAAGGATTAGGAAAATGTCTTCAGGGAGTAACAGAACCAATTATTCCTAAACAAAAATACTGATAGACATGGGATAGGATATCCTTTTTCTTAGGGGCCACTGATCAAATACAACCACTAAAAATTACTTGGAAATCTGATGACCCTGTCTGGATCCCTCAGTGGCCCCTGTCCCAGGAAAATATCCAGGCAGCTCATGAGCTGGTTAGTGAGCAATTAAAAAGGGGACACATAGTGCCTTCAACTTCCCCATGGAATTCTCCTATATTCATTATTAAGAAAAAAATCAGGAAAACTGACGTCTTCTCCAGGATTTGAGAAAGGTCAATGAAATAATGGTTCTTTTTTTTTTTTTTTTAAACTTTTTTATTTATTTATTTATTTATTTTTATTTTTTTATTTATGTGTATGAATGTACTGTCTGCATGCAGGTCTGTGCACCCGTGTCGTGCAATGCCGCGGAGGCCAGAAGAGGGTCTCGGATTCCCCTGGAACTGGAGTTCTCCTGGAATTGGAGTTACAGACGGTTCTTAGCCGCCATGTGGGTGCTGGGGATCGAACCCGGGTCCTCTGCAAGAGCGTCGGTGCTCTTAACCGCTAGGCTATCTCTCCAGCCCCGAAATAATGGTTCTTATGGGTCCCACACAGCCTGGACTCCCTAACCCTGCTGCAATCCCTAAGGATTTTCATATCATTGTTATAGACAAAGACTGTTTCTTTAGTATTTCATTATGTGCTGAGGATGCTCCTAGATTTGCTTTTTCAGTTCCTAGTACTAATTGCATGACTCCCAATCAGAGATTTCATTGGGTTGTTCTCCCACAAGGAATGGCCAACAGCCCCACTATGTGTCAGGTATTTATAGATTCTGCTTTACGACCATTTAGACTCCAGTTTTCTCAAATATTGGTGATCCATTATATGGATGACATTCTTTTAGCCCACTACTGTTATAAAAGTTCTTGGTTTCTAGGCTGTTGCGGTTAGTAGTTGTTAGTAGTTAGTTGTTAGTAGTGTTAGTATATAGAAGAAAATGGTACCATTAAAAGAATCTGCAACAAACAATTAAACGAGTGATCATTCCCAGTCCGCTTCCGATGATTCGCGTTGCTGGACAGCGCAATACATATAAAATAAAATAAATTAATTTAAAAAGAACATATTAAAAAGGTTTTACACTGTGACCAAGCTGATTTCATTCCAGGGATGCAACGTTGGTTTAACATATGCAAGCCAAAGGGGCTGGAGAGATGGTCTAGCAGTTAAAGAGCGCCGACTGCTCTTACAGAGGACCCGGGTTCGATCCCCAGCACCCACATGGCGGCCAAGAACCGTCTGAAACTCCAGTTCCAGGGGAATCTGACACCCTCTTCTGACCTCTGCGGCATTGCACGACACGGGTGCACAGACTTGCATACAGACAGTACATTCATACACAGAAATAAATAAAATTAATAATAAAAAAATTAAAAAAAAAACATATGCAAGCCAAAAACTGTAATATAATACATAAACAGACTTAAGGAAGAAATTACGTGATTATCTCAACATGCTGAAAGGTCTTTGATAAAGCTCAACATTTCATGATAAAAGACTTGGTGAACCTAGGAATAGAAGGAACATATCTTAATAGAGCCAATATCATGGGAAAAAACTGAAATCATTTCTTCTAAAATCAGTAATGGATTTGAGCATGAGCTTTATAGGAAAGAGAGAGACTTAAGAAAATGATAGTATTGTACACCCTATAATAGGCTTGGTCTTCTGAAGAGTCATATTCAAGTATCTTGGCAATAACTTTATAAAAAGACCAGGCATCATAACACATGTCTGTAAATCACCGCACTTGAGACATTGAGACAGGAACATCAGGAGTTCAAAGTCATTCTTGGCTACATAGTGAATTTGAGACCAGTCTGAGCCACATGAAACCCTGTCTCAACCCCCCCCCCAAAAAAAACTATATATGATTTTGGTGGCTTTTGAAGTACATTATTAAAATAATTTAAAAGATTACATAAAATATTTTGGTATACTAGTTATCTTCAAAACTTTTGAAGGTATTTTTCTTGGAAGGATAATCTCTTAGTCTGTAGCCTAATCTGACTTCCATGTACACATGGACACAATTGTACCCCCATACATACATGCACCTGTATACACATGAACGCACACATACAAAAAGACCATTATATATACACCCAAGTATGGGCATGGACATTTCCAGAGAGTTATGATTTTGTGCTTCTAAAGTTACAATGTTCACAGATTATGTGTGCATGTATCTGTGTGTACATGTGAACTCAGGTGTCTGCAGAAGCCAGAAGAGGGCGATGGATCCTCTGGAGCTGGAGTCACAGGTGGTTGTGAGCAGCCTGACTTAGGTACAGAGAAGTGAACTCGCACCCTCTAAAAGAGCAGTATACACTCTTAAATGTTAAAATGTTAAGTCATTTCTCTAGGCATTCATTTATTTGTGTGTGTGCTCAGGCATGTGCCATGGTCTGTGTGTGGAAGTCAGAAGACAATTCGCAGGGGTCAGTTCTTTCCTTCTATCATGTGGGTCCTGGAGAGTGAACTCGGGTAGTCAGGTTTGGCAGCAAGTACCTTTATCCACTGAGCCATCTAGCCAGCTCAGTTCTTTTTAAAAACCTATCTAATGCCTATATCTAAAACTATGCTAAATCGGTCCCTCCCTCCTCTCTCTTCTCTCTTCTCTCCTTTCTCTTCTCTCTCTCTCTCTCTCTCTCTCTCTCTCTCTCTCTCTCTCTCTCTCTCTCTCTCTCTCTCCTAGAGAAGGGTACTGGGTGTTCTCTTCTACCACTCTCCACCTTGTTCCTTTGAGGCAGTCTCTTGCTGACCCCTGAGCTTGTGTTTTTTTGGCCAGTGTGGGGTAAGTTATATCTTCTTTGAAATGGACTTATCACTGGATAGCCTGTGCACTTAGAGGGAGGAGCTAAGGGCAAAGCCCAGCCTGGCAGCAAGTCCCCGCCCGCACCCCCACCCCCATGCTTCCTGGGATGATGGTATTCGGAATACAGGGAACTATGGGACTCTGGGGGCAGGGGCATATAAAAAGCCCACCATGTGAGGCTGGGCTCTCTCACCATTTTACCAGCATGGGCAGAGGGCACGGAATTCAGGCTGGGATGGGCAGCCATGCTGAAAGGGAGAGAGCCAGCTGCACCACTCTGCTCCTGTGAGTGTATGCTTGTCCTCCATCACTTTGTAGGAAAGCCCAATGAATTCTTCTCTAGTCTAAGACTGGAGAGTTTTCTCCTTGTGTTGCCTAGTAAGGTGGCCTGTGGGGTACTGTGTGCTTGCATAAGTGCTGCGGTGCCTCCGCCCTGGGAGGACATTTCTCTGCTACAGCCAGGCTGGCAGCCAGCAAGCCCTAGAGGTTCTCCTGCCTCTACCCTCCTCAGTCCTGCAGTTACAGGGATGTACAGAACCAAGCCTGGCTTTTACATGGGTACTGGGATCCAAACTGCAGTTCCCACGCTTGCATAACAAGCCCTTTTAACTACCGAGGGATCTTTCCAACCCAAGACTTTTCAAAATTCACTACATGTGGTAGCCTTTATTCCCAGTGCTTGGGAAGCAAAGGTAACCTGTGAGATCAAGACTAGCTTGGGATGTGAGTTCCAGGCCTGCTGGGGCTACATAGTGAGACCCTGTCTCAAAAAAACAAAACCGAGCCCAGCAGGGTGGCACACACCTTTAGTTCCAGCACTCTGCAGGCAGAGGCAGGTAGATCTTTGTGAGTTCAAGGGCAGCCTAGTCTACAGAGCAAGCTCCAGGTTAGCTGGGACTAAAGGGAGACCCTGTCTCAAAAAGACCAAAACAAAAAAATAAACAAAGAAACAAACCCCAAATAAAACAAAACTCCCAAACCAAAATAAACTGCCCCCCAAACAACACAAACAACAACAACAACAACAAAAAATCCCCAGAAAACCCCACAGAAAGACACCTCCCCCCCCCAAAAAAAGAAATCAAAGCACAAACCAAACCGGAATTTTGTTTCATGCTGACTGATCCTGAAATTCTTTTTTTTTTTTCCTGGTAGAAATCAATAGCCTGGCTTCCCTTGAGTACAGGTCTCTGACAGCTCTTTTGGAGTTCTGTGCTGGGTCCTAACGGCTGCTATTATTTCCTTCCTAAGTGCAGAACCCGAGGAGCACAGAGGGTCAGCACTATGCTACTAGGTTCAGATTCCGCATTCTCTTGAGGGCCCTTAAGCATCAGAAGCTAAGGAGGCATCAGCTGGGTGGCTCAGGTAATGCCCAAGAGGAGGTTACTACTATTCCATCTTCTGTGGAGAGCACTACCTGTCAGTCGTGGAAGTTGTCTATATGCACTACAGACACCTATTAAGACGGGAGTGTGGGTGGGGGATGCCCGTGCAGTGAAGGCAA
Source organism: Rhizomys pruinosus (assembly GCA_009823505.1). NCBI lineage: Eukaryota > Metazoa > Chordata > Mammalia > Rodentia > Spalacidae > Rhizomys > Rhizomys pruinosus. The sequence continues at coordinate 132,892 of VZQC01000161.1, read as the reverse complement.
AGACTCTGCTTCTGCTAGGTTGCTTTCCTGGGTAGCCCCTGTACATTAACTTCTTATTCTTAGATTGGGCTCTCCTTCAAGACAGTTCCTGTGTTAAATATTTTCTTTTCTTTTTCTACCTATACAGACATTGCCTAACCTCCATGTCCCAATTATTTCCCCTTCCTAATACCTGGTTACACATTTCTCATTCAGATCTTGGGTAGTTGTAGTTATTAAGAAAATGCCAGTGAAGTGATGTAAAAAAAACCACTTAAGTTCTTTTCAGTTAAAGGGCTGTCTTAGGTTACCTACTGATGAAATTCCTTACTGCTAAAGGCAATTTCGTCATTTCCGCAATTAGGAATATAATTCAATTCAACATGTTTCTACTGAATATTCATTATGTCCAAGTTATTAGACTGGGAAGGAGATCCTTCTCTTTTGGTATAGTACACTGGGAAAAGCATGGGATCTGTAGTCTGCCCTGGGTTTGTTTACTTTTTTTTTANGGCTCTGGTGAATTTTGCTTGCCTTTGGCATACCAACATTGGTTATTGCCAGGAATAAATATAACCAGAAGCCAGCACAGTGACTTTCTGCATGGTTTATAAATCAGACATGGGACAATGTTATTAGAGAAATAGAATTGTCATTGCCAAATTGCCCTGATTTTACTTATATTGGATTAAAATATAAGCCACTTATATGGTCTGAATGCTTAGGTAAATTTGGAAAAATTATTAAAGACCGATGGGTCAATTGGAGACCATATGGGCTCTTTGTTAAAACTTGTTCAGAATGGAATACTATTACTTGTGATTTACTTAAAACAGTCAGAATGACTGAGGACCCAAAACAGAGTAACACCGTCTATGATAGGCACCGATTGATGGCTTGGGGTGACGGCAGTATTGCAGACTCATCTGTGTATTGGCCATTTTGACATCTCCTACTGCAGTGCAGACTCATCTGTGGAAATTGGCTGCAGTTATCAGGCCAATACACATGTTTAATGGAAGTTTTGCTGAGACTTCAGTGTCAGCTGCTACCTATATATTTACAAAATTTAATAGCACTAATATTACTGCTTGTGTAATTCTTATAGGAACTTTCAGTTTTTCATCTAATATTTCCTATGTTGAATGTAGACTATTCTCCTGTATTAATACCTCTGTTAGTATAAATGGTAATGAATCTTTAATGATTTTGCAACAAAAAACTCATATTTGGATGCCTATAAATCTTGGTAGGCCTTGGGCCCATGATCCTTTAGATCCTGTAATTTTGGAATTTTTTAAGATTTTAAAGCATATTAAGCATATGATAGGAATTGTTGTTGCTGGGGATGGAGAGATAGCCTAGTGGTTAAGAGAACCGACTGCTCTTGCAGAGGACTTGGGTTTGATCCCCAGCACCCACATGGTGGCTAAGAACCATCTGTAACTCCAATTCCAGGAGAACTCCAGTTCCAGGGGAATCCAAGAGCCTCTTCTGACCTCTGCGGCATGGCACGACACGAGTGCACAGACCTACATGCAGACAGTACATTCATACACATACAAAAATAAATAAAATAAAAAATAAAAAAGTTTTAAAAAAAGGAATTGTTGTTGCTGTAATTTTGAGCCTTATTGCAGTTACTACAACTGCTGCTGTATCTGGTATTGCTTTACATACTACTATTCAAACTAAGCGTTTTGTAGAACAATGGCATCAAGATTCTTATACTATGTGGTCCCATCAAGTTGAAATTGACTCCCATTTACAAACTGAAATAGATGTATTAAAACAAATGGTAGGATGGTTGGGAAAGAAAATGTTGTCATTGCGGAAACAATCGCATCTTAGATGTGATTGGAACTCAACTACTTTATGTATTACTGAATTACAATATAATAAAACTGCTATAGAATGGAAGGAGTTTCAAGCTTATTTACATGGTAATACATCAATGAAGGCAAAAATTATAAAACTTTTAAAAAATTGAGGATAATTTTGCTAAAAGTATGTTTAATGAGGATGCTGCTACTGTTGCACA
>VZQC01000161.1:102087-127549 GCA_009823505.1 Rhizomys pruinosus | reverse complement strand
AAAAAGAAAGAAAGAAAGAAAGAAAGAAAGAAAGAAAGAAAGAAAGAAAGAAAGAAAGAAAGAAAGAAAGAAAGAAAAGGCACATGGTTAGGTTAGAGATAGATTGATAGAGCAAGAGAAATTGGTCTTAAGTAATGTGCGCCCCAAAAGGCAGAGCAAAGGGTCACAGGAAGGAATTCTATAGTCTTAACCAAGGAAGGGAGTCCATGTTTCTTACTACCTACTGGAATCATGAGTGCCAAGTGATGCCCTCTGGACTACATGGTCTAGGCAGTGCTTGGTGCATCAGTCTGACTGGCCTTGAACTCACAGAGATCCACCTGCCTCTGCCTCCTGAGTGCTGGGACTAAAGGGTGCACCACTACACCCCACTGCTTACCTGAATTTCTTCCAAGACACTTCTCTTTGTTAAAAATCCCCATGCACAGGCAGCCAATAAAAAGTTACTGGAATTGGAGGGCCATGTCTTGGGGTAGAATGGGAATAAGGACATAATAAAGGTCCCCCCAAGTGAGGTTATAGACCTGAGAACTCACTTCTATACTCAATCCTATACTTGGCAGGATTTTCTGAAAATTTTTCAATCTTCTATTGGGGGCATGTCAACCAGAGAGAAGGTGACATAAGCAGGATGGCAGTGAGGGACAAGAGTGGAGGAGGCAGCTAGGACATGGGAGACCTCAGACCATTGGTAAGGAGTTATCAAAATCTGATAGAACATTTGGATCAACTGTGACAAGTCTGGGATATTGGTATTGGGGCCAAAGGAAGGTCAATAGAAAAAAAAAGGTTGTTGTTTTGGTTTTGTTTTGTTTTTGTTGTTGTTGTGTTTTGTTTTGTTTTTCATTTTAAATCATACTGGCGTTCCCAAGGCTGAGAGGTTAAGAGGCAAACCAAGGGAGTGTCACCAGGGACCTTGGAAATTTTGGAACCCATGCTGCAGGGAGTGCCACAGGTAGGAATACCAGGGGCCGGGATTTGGGTCAGAGTATCCTCTGAGACGAAAGTCTAGCTCAGGGGGTGATCTCAGGCCACCCACAGGGCTCCCCTAACGTGGGTCTCTGAGGGATCTCTCTGAGATCCAGGTATAGAGTGTCTCTCCTAGGGGAACCAAGACAGACAGTGGGGGCACCTACCCTGCAGCTGGGTTGAGGATGGACTGTGGCCAATGGTCCCTGTACCAGAGGTCAGGAAGGAGTAAATCAGAGAGGCAAGGTCAAGGATAAATGGGGGCGGAGGAGAGGGGGTGCGGGGAGGGGGGAGGTTCGACAGCAGAGTTTCTGGCGCAGTCACTATCTTCACGAGCTCCTGTCTCACCTACAGAGCAACGAGGTGGCGAGAGCCATTCCCGTGCTGGGTAACAAAGCTCCAGGCTGCTGTCCTGCCACCGTTTAGCCAAAGTGGGCACAAGGGACCATCCTGAATGCTAGAATGCTAGAAGTGTAAATGGTAGAAATGGAGAGAGAGAGAGAGAGAGAGAGAGAGAGAGAGAAAGACTGGGAGGAGGATACCTGCCAAGATCTCTCTCAGGTTCCGGTATCAAATGTAAGTGAATAGAAGTGGGAAGAGCGACAAAGAAACGGGTGCCAACAGCACCAGCAGGCTCATCTGACAGACGTAAACCTGTAAGGGCGCCTCCTTGTGGCCAGGATGCAGAAGAACAGAGCCTCTGGTACAGATTCAGGGTTTCTGTACTTCCTCAGTGGGCGGCAGTTGAGTTTGTGTCACATGGGGAAGGCAGAGGGAGGGGGGCGATTATGTGAGGAGCTTCCAGGACCCAATATTTCTCCACCAGAAACAAAAAATGGAACAGAGATAGTCCAAAAGCTCAGGGGATGTGATTACAGACACAAGAGCTAGCCCCAGTGATTAGCCTTAGCCCTAGACAACAATACATTTCCCCTCGCCAGGTAACATAACCGGTTTGTTCCCTCAGAGGAACCGAGGAAGAAGAGAATTCTTAGGAGGCACTGCCTGCCACAGCGAGGGGAAACCTGGGCGCTGGAAAAGAACTGCCCTTGGTGGAGTTCCAGAAAAACAGAATGTCTCTCCCTCTGCAAAGAGAATACCCTTAACTGTCCTGATAGGAATGAAGATATTCTACAGACTCTTGGGCCCCTCATCATGAGTATCAGACTGTTGAAACAATGGGCCCCGAACATTGGAGTTTCTTGCTGGGAGAAGGAAAAAGATGAAGCCTACTGTCATCCAGAGCAGGAACTTGTGTCTGAAAGAGATTTCAGTCTAATAATGTGTCAGGCCACCTTGCAGGACAGACTCAGACAATACTTATGGGCAGGACCACACTTCAACCACATCTGCTTAGCTATGCATATCTCATGCCCTCTATTTAAACCTCATTCCAGGACCCCAAAGAGGGACACACTGAATAAATCCCCCCTTTTTTATTTAATTGGCCTTTTGAAGTTGGGTGGCCAAACCTAGCTTCTCAGGACTGTCGGGGACCAGGATGCCACCCTAAAAAAAGCAGTAATAAAATCACTGTATCAGACCCACCCTCTTTCAGCTCCAATCATGGTTCTCCTTGAATTTTCCTGGCAACAGCCTCCACTCAAGTGACTAGAGATAACCATGGAGATGGCTCAAGTAGAACTCTTGATGCTATGTAAAAGTTTTTTCAATAGTAGGTCCTTGTTCTCTGCCTTGATAACTCAGGACTTCTTATAGGATGAACTTGTGTAGCAACTAATATTGGTGGGAATTCCCATAAAGCAAAGGAATTACTGCCAGCCCCAGCTTTGGGAACTGCCCTGCACATGGCTGGATAACAGGGCATAACACTGGAAGTCCTCATCCAGCGGACTTCTTCTAGCTTACTTCTAGATAGACTCTGTAGTGTGTGGCTGTCTGGGATATTTATCAGCTACAGCAGCTAGAGCTGGTAGATGAGCCCTGATGAGGATGTATCCTGTGCTTGCTGATACTGTCTCCAATGGAGAAGAACCGACCCACACTGAAAGACTGCAAGGAGTTATTGTCTGGAATAAAGCCTATCCCTTCTGTATCTCCATGGCCTCAACAGCATCTCAAAGGCAATGCTGTGTTTGTCTGCAAACTGTTAAAAGACTTAAACAATTCTTTTCAAACAAGACAAAAGGATTCTTAACTTCCTACATACAAATACTGTGGGGAGCGGGTGTGGCGACAGTCCTAAGAAGGCACCCGAGACTTTAGCCAAGTTTTATGACTAACACCTGAGTCTTATGATCAACACCTGATTCCCTCCTACCTCAAAGTAAAGCCACGTCCACCATTTGAGCTGTGCAGGTGCACCCTGTATACAAGATCAGGCCAGATGATACCAATAGACTGAGGCCACGCAACCTGGGCTGGGAAGGTGGATAAATAGAGGGACTTTCTAGTCTTAGGGGAGAAGCTTGCTTGCCTGAGGAAGGAGAAGGCTTGGAGAAGGGAGAAGGCTTAGAGGGAAAGACCTGAGGCTTAGAGGGAGAAGCTTGGAGAAGGAGAAAAGATGTGCCTGAATAAACCGTTCTGACAAGACCTGCCTGCCTGAATAAACCGCTTTGAGAAGAACGAGCAAGAGGTGCTTTGTTGCTGCGGCTTTATACAAGTGTTTCCTACAAGTGTGCAAGTGTTTCATACAAAATACAACCCCTACTTATAAGTGTATCAGTAAATTAAAACCTTAATTTTTCTGTGAGACAGGGTCTCAGTATGTAACACTGGCTGGCCTAGAACTTGGTGGGCCAGGCTGGCCTTGAACTCACAGAGATCTACCTGCTTCTACCTCCTAAGTGCTGGGATTAAAGGTGTGTGCCACCATGCCTGGCCCTGTTGTATCCTTGCTTTAGGTTCTGCTTTCTTCATTGTTTTCTTCTGGTGCTACTGTGTGATAGACACTCCCCGAGTACAGTCTCACTGTTTTCCTTTTCATCTATTCACCACCATTGCATTCATTCTTGGAATTGTTTTGTTTTCCTTTTTTAACACAATCTCAATACATAACGTTGGCATGTTTGGAGTTATTTATTTAGGTATTATTTTATTTTATGTGTATGAATGTAATGCCTGCATGTAAATAGGTGCACCTGTGTCATGCAATGCCCTCAGAGGTCAGAAGGGGGCGTTGGACCCCCTGGAACCAGAGTTACAGATGGTTGTTAGTCACCATGTAGGTGCAGAGAATCACACCAGATCCCCTGCAGGAGAAGCCAGTGCACATCTCTCAAGCACTTCAGTAGGTTTTCTTACAGGCCAAAGGATCTCATTCCTAAACTCAAAAGTTAAACTTTTGATGTCAGCTGTGCTACAATATCTGATGACCCCAGACATGCTAATATCAGCCAAGGGAAGCCTGCCTAAAAGCTGGAAGAGGGAGGAAATCTGATTTGTTTTCCAGACCAGACTCATTGTGATGCAGGCATTCCAGTCGATTGCTGCTGCACAGATCCTTCTCTCCAACCAACGGATAGAAGAAAGACTTTTGTGGTACCTCTTGGGCTGGAACTATACCTCTCCACCACATGGAAGAAGTTACAGATGGCTCAACATCCTTCAGCTGTCCCCACAAAAGAGTTCTATGACTACAGTGCACAGGGGGGCAGTTGAGGCAGGAGAATGGTGTGGAGAATGAGATTGGAGGGACCTTTGTGAAAAGGCACATTGTAAAAAATGGCCATATCCCCAGTTATCTTGCTCTGCTTATGATGTTTCTTTACCCAATATTGTTTAATTTAAAGTATTGATAACTGTTTAAAGATCCAAGCATATGATTGGAGCATACCACTTAATCTTCCAGCCTCAGGGCTGGAGAGATGGCCTAGCGGTTAAGAGTGCCGACTGCTCTTGCAGAGGACACGGGTTCGATCCCCAGCACCCACATGGCGGCTGAGAACCATCTGTAACTCCAATTCCAGGGGAACTCCAGTTCTAGGGGAATCCAAGACCCTCTTCTGACCTCTGCGGCATTGCACGACATGGGTGCACAAACCTACATGCAGACAGTACATTCATAAACATAAAAAATTAAAAAATAATCTTCCAGCCTTGCAGCCAAGAACCTTTGCTTGGGACTCAGTTACACCTGATAGTGGTTCACTCATATATATATAATATATATATATATATATATCTGATATATTATATATTTGAGATTTTCCAATCTTTTTTTTTTTTTTTTTTTTTGGTCTTTTTTGAGACAGGGTTCTCCCTTTAGCCTCAGCTGTCCTTGGAACTTGCTTTGTGCCAGGAAACCTGGATTTTGACTCCCGAGCCTCTGCCTCCAATTGTGGATTAAAAGGCATGTGCCCACCATGCCCTGCTTTTTCAAATCTTTAATGATTAGGTTTTGTTCTGTGTTGAGTTGCTTCTAGAGAAAGAAAATGTTTTAGCATGTATTAATTGTACAATAGCCAGGCATAGTGGCACACCCTTTACATCCCAGCATGCAGGATGGTAGCGGCATGTGATCTCTGTGAGTTCAAGGCCGCCTGGTCTACATAGGCGGTTTTCCAGGGCCAGGCTGAGGCTACAGGGAGACACTGTCTCCAAACAGACCAAAAAAAAAAAAAAGAAAGAAAATTGTACAATAATTTTTAGCTGTTGTACTTACTGCAAGTAGGGGTTTCAGGGAGGTTTTTATTTAGTTATTGTAGACAAAAATAAATAAATAAATAAATAAATAAATAATAAAGTATTTACATACAAAAATAAATAAAACACATTGGCAAGCACATCAGGAGGCAGGACACGCAGAGCCAGAAATCTTTCCTATAGGTCAATGCTATCTGATGACATTTTTAGCTTTGGGGTTTTGGAAGCTAATAGACTGTTAATTACATTCCAAAAGGCTTTCTCTGAGAGTCACAAGCTGTTAACAGAACTAAAGATTGCTGAAAATAATTTGTGTCTGGATCAGCAACATTCTAACTCTCCACTATATCAAAATTCAAATCAGCCAGTCAGCCTTGTAGAATCTTTGACATGGAATGATGTCTTCCTGGAAACTTCCATTGGTGGCATTCTAGAACGGAGCTAGAGTTACAGTAGGTTGTGAGCTGCCTTCCACAGGTGCTGGAAACCGAGTCCTCTGGAAGAGCATCAGGAGCTCCTAACCACTGAGCCCTGAAATCTTTTTTTTTAATGTTGCAATTAACAAAGAAATAGTATGGATGATCACCCATAGACTCATCATCTGATGTGAGATACCAGAATCTCATGTATGTGCAGTCTCATTTAACCAGAGGTATACAGTGCTCATCAAAAGATTTGAGGTCTAGAAATTGGCTAAGAGCACTTGCTACACAGGCATGAGGACCTGAGATAGTCTAAGCACCCACATAAGAACGCTGGTGTGGCTGAAAGCACAGATAACACTAGCACTGCTGAGGGCAGAGACAGGAAAATCACTGGGGCTTCCTGTCTGTTATGTCAACAAAGCTCCAGGCTCCATGGAATCCTCTGTCTCAAAGTGTTAGAACAGGACTGCACACTTCCATACATATGTCTCTCTCTCTCTCTCTCTCTCTCTCTCTCTCTCTCCTCTCTCTCTCTCTCGCACACGCACACACACACACACACACACACGTGTGCACTTTGACCCAAAGGGAAATTCAAATGAGTCCTGATTCTGTTAATGCTTAGCAAAATTAACACAAAACATTAATTTTATATCTTAAAGGTAGCCCTTTGTAAACTATTACTAGAAGATTTTTATTCTGGGGAAATCCAACAACTTTAAATATAAGTTGGAAATTATACTAACAATGTCTTGGCTATAGACAACCTATTTACATATTAACTTTGTAAAATTTATTCTTAATTTTTTTATGTGTATGAGTGTACTGTCTGCATGTAGGTTGGTGCAACCGTGTCGTGCAATGCCATGGAGGTCAGAAGAGGGCGTCAGATTCCCCTGGAACTGGAGTTAAAGATGGTTCTTAGCCGCCATGTGGGTGCTGGGAATTGAACCCTGGTCCTCTGCAAGAGAGGTTGGTGCTCTTAACTGCTGAGCCATCTCTCCAGCCCATAAAATTTATTCTTTATAGAGGCCTCTTGTAACTATATAAAACTTTTGTAACTTGTTTAGATTTTCAGGGGTTGGGGAGGGTTGTTCTTTTTGAACAGGGTCTTCCTGAAACTCACTGTGTAGACCAAGCAGGCCTTGAACTCACAAAGATCCTCCTGCCTCTGCCTCCTGAGTGCTGAGATTAAAGGCATGTACCACCATGCCAGGCTTTGCTCAGGTTTTTAAAAACAGTTCATAGATTGCTATAAAATGTTATATCCAAAATCAGAAATCATATATGCACTATCAGTGCCCTTTAAATTATCTGATTTTCCTTTTAAAAATAGAATAAGGAAAAGAAAGTTCAGAAAATTAGTCATTTTTGATTCAAGAACTCTGACATGTTTCAAATAACAATCATAAAACTTCAAATTTTTATAGACATTATAGTATTTTATAAACAGTATAGACTTTTTTCGGTAATTCTTAAAAATAGATTGGCTAATTAATATTTATATTAATGTCTACAGTGCAAATTATAGATGTCACATCGATGTAAACATTATATAATCATTTAAAATGTCTGGGGTATGGAAAGTCTAAGTTTATTTTTTTCCTCTAAATCTATTGGACAACACAGATATTTTTTAATTAATTAAATTTTTAAATTTTTTTAAATTTTATTTATTTTGGTATGTGTATAAATGTACTGTCTGCAAGGCCGAGGAGGTCAGAAGAGGGTCTCGGATTCTCCTGGAACTGGAGTTCTCCTGGAAATGGAGTTTCAGATGGTTCTCGGCCGCCATGTGGGTGCTGGGGATCGAACCCGGGTCCTCTGTAAGAGCGGTCGGCGCTCTTAACCGCTAGGCCATCTTTCCAGCCCCATTAATTAATTTTTTTGACAGCGTCTCACTGTGGAGCCCTGAATGGCCTGCAAAATTGTATGTAGACTAGGTTGGAATCAAACTCACAGAAATCCTCCTGTTCTGCCTCCCGAGTGCCACCCCTCACCAACAGAGAGATTTTCGTCAAACAAAGAATTAGATGAGTTTCCACTGAAAAATACCGAGCGCAAAAAACTCCACAATTCCTGACATTTCCATCATGTTGCATGTCGTACTTGTTCAAAGTCATAAAGAGATTTAAATAAATGCATAGATGGGAACAACAGTCGCGCACGATACGTATAGATACGTATATGTAATAGATGGACGTTTGCATTACATATATCATAATAACAATTTCTGTTATAAATCCTCACTGGTACCGCCACCGGATCGTAGGCCCGTCTGGCACCAGAATCCAGGTCTCCTCTTTCCTTGTCCTGGAGCCATAAAAGCCTCAACCTAAAGCCAGAAATGCGCCTGCGTACAAGAACCAGTAGGAACTACAACTCCCAGAAACCTCTGGTCAAGGACTTCCTGAAAGCTTCCCGGAACTGCAGAGGATTGACTGTCGCAAGGTGGAGCCTGACTGGAGAGGGTTGGGCCATAGTGAGGGCCTGAGGTGCCCACCTCCAGGGGTCGTTTGTGAGTCGCAGAAACCCGAGCTTTGGCAAGCCGATCTGCCCGCAGCCCTGCTGTCTCCCCTGTTCCTGCGCAGCCTAGCACTCCGGCCGTTTCCGGCCTGCAGCCCCGCTCCTGTTCTTCGGTAGCCCCGGGGCGGAGATAGGGTCCGGTGGGTAAATGGTTCCGGGTCCTCCTTGTCCCCAGCCTGTCTCCCAGTGGAAGAACGTGACAGTCCTGGGCCTCAAGTACACCCTGTAGGCGCTCGCGTGGATTCCACTCTTGTGTCGCTGCTTCCGTGGCACTGGCTTGGGATCGTCTGTGGTTCCTGGCCTGTCACTTTTTCGCAGAAGGATGCTCTTTCCGTGGCCTTGCTGATCCAGCTCAGACCCTCCGGTTCTAAGGGTCGCTGGCCTCCTTGCTAAAACCTTCAACCCAGTTTCATTCCTCAGACTGTCTGGGCTCCGGGGCTCATTTTTAACTTTCTCTTCTGACGCCAGTCAACACCTACCAATCCCCTCCCTGCAAAATAAGCAAAGCAACTGGGGATGGGAGAGTGGGGGGCTAAAGAGGGAGCTTCGGGACCTCAGAGGGCTTGGAGATTACTGGGGCAGAATGGGAGGGTTGACATACCAGGGTGAGAGTGAAGAAAAGTGCATCACTAAATAGGCAAGTCCATTCCGCATTTTCCTAAGAAAACTGTTATTTATGTCACTGGGTAGCTGAGGCTGGCCTCCTGGGTGCTGGGATTACAGCCATGGGCCACCACATACTGCTTTAATGGTTGTTGTTGTTGTTGTTGTTGTTGTTGTTGTTGTTGTTGTTTCCCCCTACATCCTGGACACCTGAACCCAGGGCCTTGCAACATGCTGGACACTGGTCCAGTGCTGGACCACTGGGAGACATCTCTTGCCCAGAACTGTTAATACAATAATTAAAATATAATTTAGTTTTGTTCTAAACATTGTTAAGTAACAACTGCATTGTCTCCAATTCCTAGGGAGCTACAACCACTGGTATTAATGTGTGCTATGAATGAGACTGTTTTCTATGAGACAATTTTGAAGTCAGTCGTGAAATAGACTTCTAAGAGGTACCAGACACTTCTCCCATGTTATTCCATTCCTTGAACCTTATGGAGGTTGCTCAGACCCTTTTAAGGGATCTACGAGGTCAAAACTGTTTTCATGAATACTCCTAATTCCAGCCGCTGGGATATGGGGGAAGAGGATAATGCTTTCAGGCTCACCCTTACTTACCTGCATAGTGAGTTCAAGGTCAGCTGGGCTACATGAGACCCTGCCTCAAACCTCCACCCCCACCTAAAAAAGAGGGGGGGAACCCTGTTTTCACCATAATACTGATATTTATATTTGTTTTACTATGTTGACATTTACATTTTAAATGGTGGATAAAACTGACCATTGGCACCTTACCATGAATGAATCAGGGAGTGGCATTAAAATGTGTTTGCAGCTGTATTTTTCTTCTTTTTTTCTTTTTTTTTTTCTTTTTTTATTTTAATTTAATTAATTAATTTATTTGTTTATTTATTTATTTATTTATTTATTTATTTATTTATTTATTTAAATGTGAGGCTAGGACAGTCCAGGCAAGGGTTCTTGCTTAAACAACTCTCCCAGACAGGTGGACAGCTGGCCCTTCTACTCTAGGCTCGGCTGAGTAGAGGTGGAGTAGGCTGAGTCCAGGCACCTGTATTTTTCAACAAGTATATATTATATAGGTGGGGGTGTGAGGAAGCTACTTTCACTTAATTCCCTTAGTGAGCTGCATTCATTTTACTCAATTTTGAACCTTAAGTACATGTCCCTTTACTATTCTATGTGTCAAAGTGATGAGTATCCATAAAGCAAGTCTGAATGCTGAAATCCTTTAAAAATTTTTTTAATTCTTTTTATTTTATGTGTATGAGTGTATTGTGTGCATGTGTGCAAGTGCACCCATGTTGTTCAATGCCCACAGAGGTCAGAAGATGGCATTAGATCCCCTGGAACTAGAGTTAGGACTATTATTGCTAGCTGCCGTGCTGGGCTCTGAACCCAGGTCCTCTGCAAGAGCAGCCAGTACTCTTAACCACTGAGATCTCAAGGACCCTAAATTCCTTCCTGGAAAAGCAATTCTGTGGTTGCTTGAGTTGCTAGCTAAATTAGGTTCTTTCTTAGGAAGCTTCTTTTTTTGTTTTTTATCTTTTTGAGACAGGGTCTCCCTGTAGCCCCAACTGGCCTACAACTCACTATGTAGACCAGGCTGGCCCCAGCTTCAATGAAATCCTCTGCCTCCTGAGTACTGGGATTAAAGGTGTGGGCCACCACATAGAAAACATATCTTTTATTTGAATAGTATGATTATTTGATAGTATGATTTTTGGGACTTGGGTATTTGATAGGACATTTTCTGGAAAATCAACAAACTTAGTTCATCACTTGAAGGGAAACAATGGACTATTTAATTTCAATAAGAACATTTGAACTTTCAAGAAAAAAATGAATTTTGAAATATGTATCAGCCACCAAGGACTGGACAGCTTCCAATACATTTTTTTTCCCTGATGAACTAAATAGTGGTATTAGAAAAAGTTTTTTTTATGTATATTCAGTATCTTTTCTTGCACACCAAATTATCCCCAAATATAGTGACTTAAAACAGTTAATATGGGGCTGGAAAGATGGCTCAGTGGTTAAGACCGCTGACTGCTCTTGCAGAGGACAAGGTTTATTTCCCAGCACCCACATAGTGGCTAACATCCATCCTAACTCCAGTTCCAGGGGATCTGTTACCCTCTTCTGACCTCTATGGGTGTTGCATGACATGGGTACATTTACACACATGTAGGTAATACACTCATGAAATAAAACTCATAAATAAAATAACTGAAAATATTTATATCTGACAGTTTGTATGGGTCAAGAGTTTGGGAAAACCTAGGTGATTCTACAAGATAATCCAGTGCATTTGTAATGTCCTGGAATATAAAGCATTGATGGATGTAGTACTAAGGACCACATTATTGCTAACCTTTAAGAACCTATCATTTGGATTGGAGGGCTGGCTCAGAGACAAAAGGCACTTGCCCTCAAACCTGCCAAACTGATTTTGATCCCCAGACCCACATGGTAGGAGAGAACCACCTCCCTCAAGTTGTCCTCTGACCTCCACAAATGCACTTGTTATGCCCAGATCACTGGGACCCCCAAAAGACCACCAGGACACGCGGCTCCCATGTAAATACAAAGAGCCTTTTTTTATTATTTTTATTTATTTCTGGATGTGTATGAATGTACTGCCTGCATGCAAGTTTGTGCACCCATGTCGTGCAATGCCGTGGAGGTCAGAAGAGGGCGTCGTATTCCCCTGGAGCTGGAGCTCTCCTGGAATTGGAGTTTCAGACGGTTCTCGGCTGCCATGTGGGCGCTGGGGATCGAACCCGGATCCTCTGTAAGAGTAGTCGGTGCTCTTAACCGCTAGGCCATCTCTCCAGCCCCCAAAGAGTCTTAATTCAAGCTCGAGCTTGGACCACAACCGTTCTGACGCAGCAGGCTGGAAGAAGTGGTCCCATAGCTCATAGGGGAGGATATTTTAAAGGAACCTGGTCTAGGGGAATTTTTCTTTACCAGTTCAGACCGGACCTGTTTCCCAAGCCTTGGATGTATCTGGTGGACTCCAGCCTGGGGGAAAGTGAATGCTTAACCTTTGTCCAGAGTAGAAGTCTGGAATTAATTCTTATCTCCTCATTCCATTTTCTCTTGTTACTCGAGAGGCCAATCTTGGTCTCTCTTTGCCTAACCTAGACAGAAGTATTCTGGTCTACATTATCATATTGGCTGCTTAGGTGGTGTGGATCAAGTTGGATATAATGTGTCCTTCAGGTCATTAGCTGAATTGCCCCGAATCTTTCTCTCATAAAGGTGACTAACCTGTTCAGTATACATAGTCCTAGGGCTATAATAGACCAACCAGAAGGACAAGTTCACTGGCAGGTCCAGGAAGCCTTCAGCTCTCAGCCAAGAAAGAAACTGGCTCCTTTGAAGGGTCTTGACCCGAAACTGCCTAGCCAATTTTTAGCTCCTACTTTTTTCACATTACCCTCTGAAGAGGATACCCCAATTGCCCGGAGGGAATCAGGGTACTGACTGCTTTGACTTCTTCCATGCTGAAAAGGGGTGTAGGAGGTGGTGACTGGGGTACCCCTGCTCAGTGGATCTATCTAAACGACCCCAAAAAGTATGACTATAGAGAGAACAAAATCCTTGACCAGTGCCTGTGAAGGCCAGAGTAGCTAGGTACAAAGGCAGGGAACCAAGAAAGGAACGGTGTGAATTAAATGTCCAACTTAAAAGTCCATTGAAATCTCTCAATGAGGGGTTCCAAAGCATCCATTATTCAACTTCTCCTTTTATTCATTTTCCATGGTCTCTGGACTCAGCATCTGCTTTCCAGGAATTTTCAATAGTCATGGTTTGAGGTTTCCTCAGGTAACTGCTTAAGCAGAAAGAGGAAACTTTATTATTTGATAACAACAGATCTCATATGACTTTAAATGACTTAAAATCTAGTGTTTGGAGGCACAATCTTTCAGACTTTAAAGGAAATATAATGATTACTTATCTTTTGGTTATACTCTTCCTCTTGGGTGTCTAAGTCCATTCAGTTAGTCCAGATTAACCAGCTTTTGTTTTCTCAAGGTCAGTTGAGGATCTGGTCCTCAGGGGCCACTCAGACTTTTCGGGGGGGCTCTGGCTCCTCTCAGTTTTTCATTTACCAGTTCCATCTACACGAGGACAAAGTCCATCCACATGAGGACAAAGTCAGGTCTTTCTAGACCAGGCTTTCCTTTTTGAAGACTTTCCTCTTTACAGACTGGACACTGGATGGAGTCTCGTTAGTGGGTCTCCAATACCTCCCTGCCTAGGAGGACTGGTGACTCACAATTACAGGACATTTCAAGAGATGCCCCCAGACATAGACCCCTGGGACTGGTTGACCTCAGAGGGCAAGGAACAAAGTTGTTCCTTAGGTCCCTCAGGGGGCCTATTTAGTGTATAATATTTATAATATTTAGTGTATAATATAATATTATACACTATAATATTTAGTGTATAATATAATAGGCCTAATTAGTGTATAATATTCTAGATAAGGCTTGGACAAAAGTTCAAGCAGCCTTGTATAATACTGACTGGAGGAGGGACTTAACACCATATGATAAGCAGGAATAACCCGCAAGATCAAATTAAACTATTTCAGGGTTATTTTAAATGTAAAACTGTTCACTACAATTAAAACAAATGGGACAATCATTTTCTTTTTCAGACCCAACATGAGACAATTACACACAAAACTTAGATGCACACTTAGACACATGGAACTTGCTTCCATTAGTCACCAGAGCAGCTACCTTCCTTGTAGGATAAACGGCATTAGTTTGGGGAGTTGGAATTGGAGAAGGGAAGGGTTAGGAAGAAGCAGCCTGTCCCATAACATCTGTCGAAGTCTGATAACCACAGAGAACAATCAACATGAGACACAAAACAGACAAGCCAACACTCGGGTCGCAGACCAAGGACTCAGAAAAATCCAAGCGCTTGGTTTTGGCTGGGCAGGCACCTCATCTGCCTTTGCACTGAAAACCTTTTTTGTTTTTCTGTTGGGCAAGCACCTCATTTGCCCCCTGGGTCAGAAATGTCTTTCTGAGCTGTTTGGTTTCCACTCAATGGTGCGTCCACCATAGGTCACTATAGCCGACGTTTCCACTGCATGGAGGTCTGATTGAAACAAAGAGCACAGAGAAGACAAAAGAGAGGACAAGACTGAGACACTTACTGGCTGGTATTAGACTCTTCATATTGGGGCCCTGAGGGTCTGGGGGATCCTGGACGAGCCCCCATATGTTATGCCCAGATCACTGGGACCCCCAAAAGACCACCAGGACATGCAGCTCTGATGTAAATACAAAGAGTCTTTAATTCAAGCTCGAGCTTGGACCACAACCCTTCTGGTGCAGCAGGCTAGAAGAAGCGGTCCCATATCTCGGAGGGGAGGATATTTTAAAGGAACCTGGTCTAGGGGTATTGGTTCAGACTGGACCTGTTTCCCAAGCCTTGGATGTATCTGGTGGACTTCAGCCTGGGGGAAAGTGAGTACCACCGGGCCTGTTTCTCAGTGCCCAAGATGCATCTGGTGGACTCCAGCCTGGGGGAAAGTGAATGTTTAACCTTTGTCCAGAGTAGAAGTGTGGAATTAACTCTTATCTTCTCACACCATGACATGCATGTACACTCATGCGTGCATACACACACTAAATAAAAATAAACTATCATTTGTTAAAGCCAGATGTGGTGACCCATGCCCATAATCCTAGCACTTAGGAGGTAGAGGCAGGAGGACCTAGAGTTTGAGGCTAGCCTAGGCTACATAATGACTCTGTCTCAAAAAAATGGAGTGGAAAAGGGAAGAGGGGGAGAGGTAGAAGTGCCATCACCACTTGCTATCTTTTGTTGGATTTGGGTCTAGTATCAAAGACTCCACAAGTGCATGAAAATGCCCCATCTCTTTGCTTCTTACCTCTTTGCAGCAGATTTATTTCATATAGTTCAATTAAAACAATGTCAGAAGGGATTGCAATGCAGAAACTCAGAATCTATCTATCATGTATTCAATCAGATCACTAAAGAGATTTGCAAAAGAAGAAAAAATCTGCTATACTGGGCCTGTGTGGGGCTGGATAAATCCATTACAGCTGAGTATAAGAGAGCTGGCTTCTTTCCCTGATGACCTAGAAGGTGGGTTTCACCCCGAAAACCTACAAGACCAGCAGGAGATGGGAACAGCTCCCACTCACCAAACTGAACATCAGGCACCTGCAGCCCAACCCCCAGGGGAGTGTAGCTTGAAGAGTAGCATTCCTAAAGCTTATCCATCCTGAGGCATGTCTGCCCTGTCCTCTGGAGGCAAATGGCACAAGCCATAAGCGTATCTCGGGGGGGGGGGCTACCATACAAAATTAGCCATTGCAGAATGCTCATAGGCTTCTCTTCTGTCCTGCCCACCTCCTGGTCAAAGAACCCAACAAAATTATATCACTGCTTAAAACCACCACAGTAAATGAGTTTTGCTCACAGACGCAACTCCAGGGTCTTTCTTTGATCCATTTGTCATAGCAATCTTGGGGACTGTCCCCTGCTCCCTCCTGCTCCCCTCCGTGTGGCCCTGGCAGTCAAGCCATAGCCTGGCATGACTGCCATACCTAGGCCCAAGAAGCTGGTGACCTGGGAGGCAGGAACCTCATGACAGGGAGGAAGCCAACAAGCCTGAGTGTGCATTTTTGCTCCAAGGAATTCTGTGCATATTCACAAGTTTCTGTCTCTGCAGTGTATCTGTGTCACTTGACTTGTATTTCTCATCACTCACTCAGTTTTACCACATTCAGAAAGTTCCCGTTTTGATAAGAATTTCATATGGAGGCCCTCACAAAAACCTCTACTAACAGCTTACTACCACTCCCTGTCCTAGGGTCAAGTGACACATCAACATCTGTGGTGGGTCCCTACACCTGCCACAGGCTCTCACTTAAAATCCACAGAACAGATGTCGAGGTGGGATGTCCTTTCACCAGCTCTTTCATCTGCTGCACAATGGATCTTTCAACTCACTTTAGGAAACCCTATAAGCATCTAAATCCCATCTTCTTAAACTACAGGTCACAGCCTACATAAGGCCTTGGAACTCAAGGTGAGGGTCATGAGAAATTTGGCAACAATATAAGGTTTCTGAATGCACAACAACCAAAGATTTATTCAAAACCAAATGTGTAATGCATTGCACATGTTTCTAGCAGTGCTAGGCTGTGCTGCATTGGGTGACCACTACAGCCTCAGTTCTGAACAAACAATATGTGCACTTTGTGTTGTGTATGCTATCACAAATGAGATACCAGCCGGACGTGGTGACACATGCCTTTAGTCCTAGCACTTGGGAGGCAGAGGCAGGTGGATCTTTGTGAGTTCAAGGCCAGCCTGGTCTACAGAGCGAATTCCAGGACAGCTGGGGCTATAGGGAGACCCTGTCTCAAAAAGACCAAAAAAAAAAAAAAATCAGATAACCAACGTTACCTAAAACACCTCAGTTCAGATTTGAGAATATTGTATTTCATGAATTACAGTGGTTTTGTTTTACTGTATATAATTTTATGCTCTTCTAGAAACATAATGGTTGAATTCTGAAAACAAAGACAATATTTCCTTACCATCAACCTCAGCATATATCAAGTTGGTGTATCTTTGGATAACACTGTGTTAGAACTTTTGCTTTAAAATTGCTCTTTGAGGGGCTGGTGAGCTGTCTCAGTGGATAAGAATACTGGCTGCTCTTCCAGAAGACCCTGGGGTCAGTTCACAGCACTCGCAAGGTGGCTAACAAGAGTCCCTAACTCCACTTCTAGATGATCTGATGCCCTCTTCTGGTCTGCATGAGCATTGCACACATAGGTGCTCTTAACATACATGCAGGCAAAACACATAGTCTAAAATAAAAATAAACATCTTAAATTACTGTTTGAGTTGCTGACTAAAGTTTCAGTATAATGCATATTAAAGGAGCTTTTGCTTGTTATTTGACTGAATTTCCAACAATTTCTGAAATTGCTCTAAACACACTTTTGTTATTTTGCATTGGGCATCTATACAAAGTAACATTCTCAAAATTGATGAATATAAAACCAAAATGCAAACCAACTCTGAAAACATTAATGATGCTCTGTGTCCTGCAATATAAAATAGCCAAGATTTAATTCTTTATGTAAAAATAAGCAGGCACATCCATCTCATTTCTGAGCAAATTAGCCTTTGTCTTTAATAAATAGTGAAATTGTATGAATACCAAAGAATTATTTTAAGATCAATTTATGATTTATTGTCAGTAAATGTTTGAGTCATAGACCTGTTTTATATACCTATATGCCTAGGGTTGAGCAAAAATGTCTTGGGTAGAAATCAGTCACAGTGGAAGGTTTAAGAAGCCCTGCTCTCTTTTACTATGACAGATACAATCGCAGCCTCATTCCGTGTGCTTGAGCAGATGGACTTCCAGAGCGAGCACTCGTGTGGCCCCAGCTCTTCTCTCATTGGAGGGCCTCAGACCAGGAAGCAGGGCTGTCTGGTTTCTCATTCCTCTTTATATAATTCTCCCAGAAATTAATAAATCAAGTAGTAAAATCAGAGAATTAAAGAACCCAATTAAGAAGCTTAACTGGATACTTGAATGAAACTTGGACTTTACCAGCACAGGAAAAGAGTGCACCAACTGTGTGGATATTTCTAAAATCTCCATGATGATACATAGTGCCCATGTGCTTGAAAAGGAAACAAAGACGATGAATATGAGGGGGAGACTGTATATAAAACTAAGAAAGCAGTCAGGCATCTTGAGGTATTTGAGACTTATGCTGGTGACAGAAGCAGTCCTATTTCCCCAAACCCAATCCACCAATTGATCACATTATCACCATTGATTGGTTCCTTATTTATGACATTTATAACCTTTCAGGCTGAATGGAATCCCTCAAACAATTTTTAGAATATTTACACAAATGTTTAGGGGGCCAGTATAGTTTAGGTCTATTATTTTAAGGTCAGTCAGTCTCAGCTCATTTTGTTAGAAGACAAGGGTGCCTTATTAGTTAGCTTTCATGTTGCAACATGAAAAACAAAGGCAGCTGAAGGGAGGGAGGGTTTACTTTAGGTCACAGTTCGAGGATGCAGAGCATGAGATGGCTAGTCATTACATCCAGTCAGGAAGCAAAGAGGGATGATCAGGATAGAGAGAAAGATAGAGGGGAGGGGGGGGAGAGAGGGAAGGAGGGAGGGAGAGAGAGAGAGATAGAGAGAGAGAGAGAGGTGTTTAGCTACCTTTTTCTCTTTTTATTTAGTCTAAGACCCCAGCCCATGATTAGTGTGAGCCACATTTAGCATGGGTCTGAAGACCTCAGTTAACCCAATATAGAAATCCCTTCACAGAGGCTTGTCTCATAGGTGACTCCAGATGGTGTCAAGTCAACAATATCAACCAAGTCCACCCCGTGTCAACTTAACACCTAAACATATCTCTGTTTAAAGCCACAACCTTCTTCCCCTGGGAAAATGCTTCCCAGGGTGATTGTTTCAGAGCATGGACCTCCTTCAGTGTCATTTATGGTTTAAGTTCCCTCCTTCCAAATGAATTTGCATTTTCATAAGATGAGGCCTACCATGTATAGGGGGGTTTCTTTTGAATGGTGCTAATTTCTTTAACAAATACAGCTTTTTTCTCAGGACCATCTGGCAACTTTAAACTGCTCACGCTTTCTTTGATAAATTCCAGCAGCCAAGCCACAATCTGAATTCTGTCCTGTCTTATGGTTGGTCTGCCAAGCAAATTAGTATATTATGTTTTTAATTAAGTCTCAGTCAAGACTTAAGACCCAGACATAATACAGCTAAGTTCTTTCCTAGAATGTAACTCAAATGGTCAGCAGTCCAGTTCTCAGTAGAGTTCTTGGTCCCCTTTGAAACCTCAGAAACCAGGGCTCCACTATTCAAATTTCTCTTGGCGTTCTGGTTTTCTAAACTCCCACCAGAATGCTCCATTAAAATCTGTCTATGGCTGGGCGTGGTGGCACACACCTTTAATCCTAGCACTTGGGAGGCAGAGGCAGGTGGATCTTTGTGAGTTCAAGGCCAGCCTGGTCTACAGAGTGCATTCCAGGACAGCTGGGGCTACAGGGAGACCCTGTCTCAAAAAGAACAAAAAAAAATAAAATAAATTAAATTAAATCTGTCTATGTTATCCTGGGGCTTCAACAGCACACAGCTGCAAACTCTTCCACATTCATCCTGCAAATAAATCCCAACACCCATGACCACTCGATCAGATTTATCACAGCACCAACCCCACTCTTGGTACTGATTTCTATCTTAGTTTCTCCTTGGCTGTTGTGATAAAACACTCTGGCCAAAGTAACAAGGGAGAAAGGGGGTTTTGTTATTTTTTTATTTAGTTTTGTTTGGCTCACAGCTGCAGGGAAGATGCAGTCCATCATAGTGGGGAAGGCACAGTGGCAGGAACATGAGGCCAGCCCGTGTCACGATGCACCAGCAGTCTGGAAATGGAGAGAGACAGGGTAGGGGGACCAGGCTATAACATCTCAGGCCTGCCCCCAGTGTACTTCCTCCAGCAAGGCTCCAGCTCCAAACAGTTCCATAACTCTTCAAAGAACTCTGCCAGCCAGAGAGCAAGTATTAAAACCCATGAGCCTGTGGGAGACATTTCACACTCAAAGCACAACAGTTTCTTTTCTTTTTGTGAGGCAGGACAGAAAGACAGAAAAAAAAATTATGAGAGCATGGAAAGAAAAAAGAGCTTCTGTCTGACTCTGGAGTTTGTCAAAGACTCTCGCCAGTTGAAAATCAAAGATACCAGCATGATTAACAATGTGCTGTGAAAGTTGCCAACATAGAGACAGTATTCAAATAAGAATAATATAATAGCAATAAAGCAGACTTAAGAGCTGATTCACATAAATATCCCTGGATAGGGCCTCACTGCTCTTCCAGATGTTTTTGGGGAATTTCACAAAAAAATTCTTAGCTTGTTTACAATAAAGATATCTCCTTGTAGCCTTATAGCTTATAATTTACTTCATTAACTTTAATCAAATAATATGCCCCTTGCCAGGTGTGGTGGTGCACGCTTTTAATTCCAGCACTCAGGAGGCAGAGGCAGGCACATCTTTGTGAGTTCAAGGCCAGCCTGGTCTACAGAGTGAGTTCCAGGACAGCTGGGGCCACAGGGAGACCCTATCTCCATATATATATATATATATATACATATATATATATATATATATATCCCTCAAGAAACCCTATGATCTCATTTATGTTCCTTTGCAACCCTCTAAAGATAATAGCTTCAAATATCAACAAAATCCCAAATATGACTGCTGTAAAGACAGTAAAGCATGCATCTTCTTTGAGAAGGCATACCCATGCTCTTGGCTGTATTCACATTCTTAAGCTCCTTCTTAATCTCTGTGCGTAACAGATTTAGGTTTAGGACACTTTTAACAACCAAGGCTGGGGAGATGGCTCCGCGGGTAAACCCTAACCAAGCAAGGCAAATTCCCAGAACCTATGTCAAAGATGGAGGCTGTAGTGCACCCATTCGTAAGCCCAGCATACCCTCCTGAGGGGTGGGACGTGGAGAAGGAAAATTGCTGGATGCTTACCGCCAGCGAGCATGTTGTACACAGCAGTGAACGCACGCTGCAAGGTGAAGACCAATGCCTAAGGTCATTCTCTGACCTTCGGGTGTGCGCTGTGGGGGAGCGCTCTCTCTCTCTCTCTCTCTCTCTCTCTCTCTCTCTCTCCCTTCATACTGGCTTATTCTGAAATTCTTTTCTGCTGCAAAGCCAAGGATCAAGCTCTGTCTCAGTCATAGTTGAGAGATTCTCAGACTGCACCAGGCTATGCCCTTGTTTCTCAACTCATGGTTGCTTTGACCAAATACCTAACGAAGTGACTTGAGGAAGGCAGGGCTTATCTTGGCTGAGCTCGGGGTGCCGTCCAGCAGGGCAGCAGAGTCGTGGCGGCAGGAGCTCCAGGCGGCTAGGCATTGCATCCACAGCAGGGACCACAGAAAGACCAACGCTGGTGCCCAGCTCAAGTCCTCTTTTGCATCAGTGCAGAAGCTCAGGGAATCTCCACCCTAGAAACTCCCTCGAAAACACATCCAGAACCTCGTCTCCCAGATGATTTTCCATCCCACCAAATTGACAATCTTAACCATCACAGACATCTAGGAGAAAAATATTCATAAAAGTTGTAGAGGATGGGGCTGGAGAGATAGCCTAGTGGTTAAGAGCACCGACTGCTCTTGCAGAGTACCCGGGTTTGATCCCCAGCACCCACATGGCAGCTTAGAACCATCTGTAACTCCAATTCCAGGAGAACTCCAGTTCCAGGGGAATCTGACACCCTCTTCTGACCTCCACGGCGTTGCACGACACGGGTGCACAAACCTACATGCAGACAGTACACTCATACACATACAAAAATAAATTAAAAATTAAAAAAAAGAATTGGGGGGGCAGTGTTTGCACTCTGAAGTGAAGGGGTGCGAGTGGCTGAGACAACAGTACTAAATGGAAAGCAACTGGCTTTCAGTGACTCACCCCAAGGCCACAACTAACAGGGTCTGTCAGGGTTGACCAAGACCCTGGGGAGAGAACGGGGCCTCCTAGTGAACAGGAAACACTGACGTTTGAAGACTCCTTAGTCTGGGGTTTGTGATGGCCTAATAGTTTATATCCTTTTCATGGGATTCTAAAGTATCAAGAGACATTTCATCTTTTTGTAAGAATCTGTTTGTATCTTTTACCACTTAAGAAGCCATTCCAAATCCCAGGAGAACAGGAGAGGAGATGGTCCTTGACGTTGTGTGTGTACGTGCTTAGGGAGCATTCCGGCTTCCTCTTGGCTTTAAGTGCACAGTCTTCTCTATGTGTTTGTTTGGTTTTTGTTTCTTTTTTTCAGTCTTTTTGAGACAGGGTCTCCCTGTAGCCCCAGCTGTCCTGGAACTCACTATGTAGGTCAGGTTGGCCTTGAACTCACAGAGATCTGCCTGCCTCTGCCTCCAGAGTGCTGGGATTACAGGCATGCGCCACCACGCCCAGCCTATTTTCCAGTTTTTAGACAAGATGTTTCTGTGCAGCCTAGGCTAGCCTCAAACTCACCATAGAGAGTCTAGTAGTGACTAGCTTTCTCTGTGGCCCATGCACTTCCCCGCATAGTGAATAACCAGGTACCCAGAGAGCAGGCATCTGCAGGGCAGACTATTATGGGCTGAATGGTATCTCCCAAAATTTGTTGAACCCCTAAGTCAGTCTTTCTGAATGTGATATTTGGAATAGAGCCTTAAAAGAGATGGCTAAGCTAAAGCACGCCCGTTGAGGTAGGTCCAAATCCACTAGCACAGGAAGCCTGCTCTTTTTTGTCTTTATTCTTCTTTTAATTTGGGAGAGACTTTATATAATTTTTTAATTTATTTTATTATTTTTTTATGTGTATGAGTGTACTGTCTGCATACAGGTTGGTGCACCCGTGTCAACCAATGCCGCCGAGGTCAGAAGAGGGCGTCGGATTCCCCTGGAACTGGAGTTAAAGATGGTTCTTAGCCACCATGTGGGTGCTGGGAATCAAACTCGGGTCCTCTGCAAGAGCAGTCAGTACTCTTAACTGCTGAGCCATCTCTCCAGCCCCGAGAATTTATATTTTTATTTTATGTGTATGAGTATATTGTCTGTGTGTCTATAAATATGCACCTATGTTGTGCAATACTCATAGAGGTCAGAAGAGAGTGTTGGATCCCCTGGAACTGGATTTATAGACTGTTGTTAGCCACCAACTGTGTTCTGAGAACCAAACCAGGGTCCTCTGCAAGAACAGCCGGTGATCTCAACCTCTGAGCCATCTCTTCAGCCCCTTTCTTTTTTCCTTAAGCACTAGGATTGAACCAACAGCTTCATCCATGCTAGACAAGCTCTCTACCATGTGCCCAGCCTCCTTTCATTTTTAAAGATAACATCTCAGTAAGTTGCCAGCCCAGTCTTGAACTCAATTTATTTTTTAATATTTTAGTATTTTTTATGTGCATGAGTGTATTGCCTGCATGTATATAAATGCACTTGTGTCATGTCAGATCCCCTGATACTGGAGTTATGGATTATTGTTAGTTTTCGTGTGGGTGCCAGGAATCAAACCCAGTCCTCTGCAAGAGCAGCCAGTGTTCTTAACTGCTGAGCCATCTCTCCAGCCCCTTGAACTCACTTTATAGCCAAGGCATCCCTAAAACTCATTCTCTAGCCTAGGCAATCCTTGCATTTAAGATGTTCCTACTTCATCTAACCTAGCTGCTAGAATGACAGGCCTGCACCACCACCAGGCCGGCTTGGTCTCTTTATAAACAGAGGACATTTGAACACACAAAAACCACTGGGTCACAGGAATAAGATAAAGATCATGTGAAGACGCAATAGGGGAGCCATCTTCAAGCCAAGAAGAGACCCGCCAACAACCTCTAGAAAGAGCAGGGCCTCCCACTGCTCTACAGTCTTTTACTCTGACATTCTTACCAAAGTTAATGCAGGGGCCACTGGATCTGAAGGCTTAGGGGCCTATAAATAAAAATTAATTCAAGGCCTCCAGTCAACTATCATTTGGAACTTTCTGGAAAGGCCTCCCATAAACACAGAAGAGGTTTTGTAGCAATCCTATACCCTTTTTTCAGGAAATGGAAAGCTTGCTCTTTTGGGGGGCGGGGGCATATTTTTGACAGGGTCTCCCTTTAGTCCCAGCTGGCCTGGAGCTCGCTCTGTGCATCAGACTGGCCTTGAACTCACAGAGATCCGCCTGCCTCTGCCTCCCAAGTGGAAAGCTTGCTCTTAACTGCCCTAAAAGTTCCTGAACTGAGCCAGGCACCAACTTGTTAAAAAGGTGGGGTAACTATTCACCATTTGTTTTTCTGGGACTGTGTTATTTCACTTAGCATAATGGCTTCAAGTTCCATCCATTTACCTGCAAAGCTCATGATGTCATCTTTCTTTACTGCTGAATAGTACTCCATTGTGTAGATGTACCACATTTTTGTCATCCACTCGTCTGTTGATGGGCATTCGGGTTGGTTCCAGCTCTTTGCTATAACACCAAATCCCCAGTTGAAAGGCAAGTTGAACAACATTATTGTTATATTTCTTTTTACCTAAAAGCAACTATGTTGTTATCATGTAAATCTCTTAACAGTCTCTAGAATCGACCCACCACTTATTTTCAGACTCTAATTACTGTATATGGGTGGAAGGTATGTATTCATATTTTAGAGAAATATAAAATTAAAGAAGGAAAATGTGAATTCCTAAACAACAACAAAAAAAGACATTTATGGTAGACTGCATGATCTAGGGTGGGGTGGGGTGGGGGGAAGGGAAAGGGGAATATGTCTACATTGAACTGAGAATGATGTCTGAAATACACAAAACATCAATAAAATTATTATATTTAAAAAAATAAAGAAGGTGGGGTAGAGGTGTTTGGGTTGGTCCAGCTGGGTCTTTCAGCTGAGAGCCCTTCTGATTATTCTAGGATTTTTTTCCTTAGCTTTGAGATTCACAGCTTTTTTCAATTCTGGTCCATATAATGACTTCTATATCAATTCTAAGTAACTAAGATCAATTTGCTGGTTAACCAAGAGAGTGATATTTCCCAATAAGAATGGTAGACTAGAGTGCACAGAGTTCAGATCGGTGGACTTCGCTGGACCACCTGAAGCACAGGTAGGGGCCAGGTTCTTCAGCCAGGCGGATTATTGGATAATTGAATCTTTGGCTTGTGTGGCTGTGGGGTGGAATTGCCAAGCTAGCCAGTATAAAGGTGGGCCTGTTGCCACTAGGAGATTCGAGTGCACAGAGCTCAACAGAGCTCAGATTGGGGGATTTTGCCGGACCGCCTGAAGCATAGAATACCCCCTCCCCCTCCCCTCTCCCCCCACCAACTGGAATTGCGAAGGGAGTGTCCAAGTGGGACCACAATAGTGATTCTGGGGCACAAGGCAATAAGTGATACAGGGAACCAGAGACAACTCCAGTCCTGCAACACCAAGCCCTACAAACAGCCAGAGTGAGCACAGTGCTCAGCAGGGTACCGACTGGGTTGTTACCTAGCTGGTTTTTGGAGAACCTTCACAACAGAAAGGGAAGAGTGAATTAGTCTTCCAATATATAATCAAAATTGAAAGCCTAAAACCTAGACAACTCAACATTCCACAAACAAGGAGAAAACAATGAAGGTATCTGAAGGAAGCAAGCCTTCAACACAGTGAAGAAACATTTGAGATTCGCATCAGAATACAAAAAAAAAAAAAAAAC
>VZQC01000161.1:68207-100974 GCA_009823505.1 Rhizomys pruinosus | reverse complement strand
GCTGGAGAGATGGCCTAGTGGTTAAGAGCGCTGACCCCTCTTACAGAGGACCCGGGTTCGATCCCCAGCACCCACATGGCGGCTGAGAACCGTCTGAAACTCCGGTTCGGGAGAACTCCAGTTCCAGGGGAATCTGAAACCCTCTTCTGACCTCCGCGGCATTGCACGACACGGGTGCACAAACCTGCACGCAGACAGTACACTCATACACATTCAAAAATAAATAAAAATTTAAAAAAAAAGAAAAAAAAGAAATCATAAGCTGAAGATGCTGAAACCTATGACATCATAATTTTGATATATGTGTGGCATGCATATATGCATATTTTGGAGTGATACAAATTGGAAGGAACAACAACAACAGCAACAACAAAAGACTGGGTCAAAGAACTGACTGAAACAGTGAACTTCTGCCCGAAACACTTTAAAAGAGACTGAGAAAAAGATGAAAAACATGTTTGGCAGAATGCGTGAGCTCTGGTGGGGTGGGGGGCAAGGAAGGGGAAATGGGCCTAGATTTGACTAGGAAATGTTGTATGAAATGCACAGAGCTTCAATAAAAAATTGGCTTAAAAAAAAAGAATGGTAGAGTAGTCTGAGACCAATTTTTTTTTCCACCAAGGAAAGCCAAGTGGACACACGCGCGCACACACACACACACACACACACTGCCTTGGAAAAGTCGTTTCCTGCAGAGTATTTTCTCTTGATTTCCTGGAAGACACTGGATTTTACCTAACTCTGAGGTCCCAAGGAGCCCCATATCAGAAACCTCAATCTGGTACTTCGATTAGTTGCTTATAAGCCTGAAATTCTCATTATACTGTTAGCTCCAAAAGTAAATGGAACTTATCTAACAATTTGTCTTCAATACTATCTAGATCATAGCATGTGCTTAAAAAAAAAATCAGGGAACAAATACAAGAATGAATAAATGAAATTATTATATCACGTGTCTGATCCATGGCATGTTCCTACACTGGAGATCTTATTGTTTACATTTTAAATGTCCCCTGAAGGTTCATGTGTTAGAAGGCTAGATCCCCAGAGCTGCTGGAAGGTGATGGAGACTTTGGTAGGTGGGGTCTAACTGGAAGAAGCTGATTATCAGGGGTGTGCCCCTAAAAGGTGCATTAGGCTCCTGGTCACCTCTTCTACTTCCCAACCACTGTGAGCTGAGTGACATGGCTCTACCACGTGCTTGTTACTACAACGGTTTCAAGACAAGGAGACAAGTCGCCATGGAATTAAAGCTCTGAAATCAGGAGCACGGCCAGTCTTCCATCCTTTAAAGTTGATTCCCTTGGGTTGATTTTTTTTTTTTTTGTCACAGCATCAGAAAGCTAACTAACACACATATTAAAAACTCTTCCGGGGCTGGAGAGATAGTCTAGCGGTTAAGGGCACCAACTGCTCTTGCAGAGGACCCGGGTTCGATCCCCAGCACCCACATGGTGGCTAAGTACCGTCTTAACTCCAGTTTCAGGGGAATCTGACACCCTCTCTGACCTCCGCGGCATTGCACAACACGGGTGCACAAACCTACATGCAGACAGTACATTCATACACATAAATAAATTAAATTTAAAAAAAGCAACTCTTTCTTAGCTCTTGTGAATAGTTATCCATTACACACCCTTCTGTTTATCTGAATTAACAAATGGTCTTTTCTGTTTGTACTTGCAAAGAGGCCCTTCCTCTCAGCAGTGGACTATCTCCAAATCATAATCCAGTATGAATTATCCCTGAGTCTGCTAGAAACATCATGTTCCCTATTGACTATGCCTCTGGACTGCACCTTCTGAAAGGGGCTCCATATGGTTTTAACCCATCTCAAAGATGAGCTTGCTACATCTCTCTGCTGATCACTCTCTAGATACTCTAAATAGGCTGCCACAGCCTAGCAGGTGAGCCCAGTTCTCCAGGGTTAAATTAGGGACTTCACTGGGGTATCAGTAAAAGAAAGAATGTTGAGTAACTGTTGAGCTGGGAAATCTATGGATAAGAACTCAATATGTAGAAGTCAAAACAGTAAAATAAAAACAGAAACTTGAGAAGAACATTCCTAGGCAAGTGTAGCCATTCAAGGATTATATGTTGACATGAGCTTAAAATGCAGATGCTTAAACTATGAAGGGGTAGATGACATCTTATTCCACTGGGGTTGAGTATGCCAAAGAAATAAAATGGGGGGGGGGGGCTGGAGAGATGGCCTAGCACTTAAGAGTGCCGACTGCTCTTGCAGAGGACCCGGGTTCGATCCCCAGCACCCATGTGGCGGCTGAGAACCGTCTGTAACTCCAATTCCAGGAGATCTCCAGTTCCAGGGGAATCTGACACCCTCTTCTGGCCTCCATGGCATTGCACGACACGGGTGCACAAACCTGCATGCAGACAATACATTCATACACATAAATAAATAATAAAATTAAATTAAAAAGAAATAAGACAAGGACAACAAGTCTAAGTTTCAATATTGCCTTTTTCTTGGCATAATCCCTACCCACATTCCAGATGATTGTTCAACATGCCTTCAGCATGCTAATGATTTTAAGTTCTATGAAAGCACACATCCCTGATTTCTGCTGTAGCCTCAATACTATAATGATGAACGGATTAGCACATGCATGTGTTCAGATGTACGTATGGGTAGAAGGATGTATAAAAAGTCCATATCTATCAATTATACAATGCACATTCCTAGTTCCCACAGCAATTTGTCAATCCCTTTGTGATAGGTCTCCTTGTCCAGCCACCTGCCCTTGATAGCCCTAAAAGCCCTTAGTCATTTCCCTCCAATGTCCTAGCTTTGTAGACTAGCTTCTTATTAACTCAGCCGTTGCACCACTCGTTTTTGTAGCCTTACATTAATTTTAGTTAATTCTTAACTGTTTCCCTTTTGTACGTGTGTCATGTAGTAGTTTGCCTTTATCTGATTTTCCCTGATTTCCTGTGCATTTGTGGTTTTCTTCCAGCTCTGCAACTGCAGCCTCAGACAGCCACACCAGACGAGTTCTGGCTCCTGAGCTTTCTAGGAGGCTTCTCCAGCCTCCCCGGGTCTCATCCACCCGGCGTCCATCCAAACACTTCTATCTAAGGTTATTGTTGTTAGAGGTGGAAGAGTACCTTCCCCAGAGTCAGGTCTTGGAAAAAAAGAAGAACTGTTGCTGTAGCCAGAGTCCCCAGTGAAGATACACTACAACAGTTAAAGGTTGGTGACATGTTTTTTTCCTACAACTCAGTAAAACCTGTTCATGTTGGGTTTTTTTTCCCAGGGATTCCATTAGTGTATTTTCTATAAATGACCTTTAGAACAGACAAGAGGGAAAAGATGATAAATCAATAGCCTAAGCTTCATGGAGACCAAGAGTTTATCTGTCACTGATTCCCTGGCATCTAGAGTGGTCCCCACCAACATGATGGTGCTTAATAAGTGTTTGATAAAGAAAGAGAGGAAATCCGGGCGTAGTGGCACATGCCTTTAATCCCAGCACTCAGGAGGCCAAGGCAGGTGAATCTCTGTGAGTTCAAGGCCAGCCTGGTCTACAGAGCAAGTTCCAGGCCAGCTAGGACTAAAGAGAGACCCTGTCTCAAAAAAATAAAAAAGAAAGAAAGAAAGAGGAAGGAAGCAGAGAGAGAGAAAGAAGAAATGATCAGAGAACAGATGCGAATAGAAACAATGCTAAAACCATTTAGAAATAATGTGTTAATAGCCATCTTGTTTTCAAAATTAATCAGGTGTGTTATCAATAATAAGTAGAATCAGACAAATATAAAACCACTTTGCAAAATGATAGAGCAATTTCAGTCAGTCACTTTGAAAACTGATAGACAAAAATACTATTAAACAAGCAGAACAGCAATAGAAATATACTGTTCAGTGTTTGTGTATAAACAGTAATGATCATATTTCAAGATAAAGTTAAAACTTCCTAACACGGGTCTAGATTTGTTAAAAAATAAAAATAAATTTATGTGAAAAAAAAAAAAACTTCCTAACTTTTAACAGCCATGTGTTCTACACGTAAGCCAGTTCTCAAGAGGAAATTAGCTAAGGAAGAATTTTGTTTCGGGTCAGCAAGCAGGTGTTTTGGGGATAAATGCAAGCTGATGGGGGGTAATAGTAGGCATTTGGAAAAGGTCAGCTACTGAGAAATGGTATGCTGAGGAAACTCATGGAGCTTCCTGCTGTTGAGAGAGATTAACCGCACAGTAGTTCGGCAAAGTTTGCTATATTTAATCATGTGTCAAGGAAAAATAACTCAGAGTAGGGGGCGGGTAACAGAAAAAAGGAATGCTCGGGTCTTCCATTTTAGTATCCAGCCTTCATTTCTTTGAGGCCGTACAGCTGCACAGTTCAGCTCCGGCAAGTCAACTTTAAGTAACATGAATAAAAGAACACACCAGTCAGTGGAGACAGAAGAGAGTGGCAAAGACATTTTTGTGTGTTTTTGTCGTTTTGAGACAGGGTCTCCCTGTAGCCCCGGCTGTCCTGGAACTCACTCTGTAGACCAGGCTGACCTTGAACTCACAGAGATCCGACTGCCTCTGCCTTCCAAGTGCTAGGATTAAAGGCGTGTGTCACCATGCCCAGCCAAAGACATCATTTTTACAAACTCTTAAGACTAGTATTTATTCTGTAACTCAGATAGCAATCACTGTTAAAGCTCTCTCACTGTTCGAAAAATTCACTATAATTTTATACTACTTTATTGGGAACAACATATTAGTATGACAAAGTCTAAAAACACCTCCAAAGCAAATTTGGGAAAGTCTCTTGATGCCAGCTTTGCAAAGATCACATTAATGAAGCACAACTTGAAGAGTTCAGATTATCATAGTCATCACAAGTGTGTGAAAAACAGACAGACAGCTGTTGGTGATCCAGGTAGTCAGTGCTCAGGACTAGTAAAATGGACACATGCGTCGTCTTCCATGCCACACGCAAATTCTTCCTAAAGTTATCTGAGGGCTGTTTTACACATGCAATCAGTTTCATGTGCGTGTCCCAAACTTCAACTAGTGGTAATTTTTGTCTTTTTGCAATTTGTGCTGCTGTTTAGCAAAAGCAGGCTTTCTCTTTAAATAAGAAATTTCTAGACTTAGCTATATTTAAAAGGAAATGGGTAGCACTACCTACAGTCATCTCTAATAGATACTCTCTGAAAAACACTTTAATAACAAAATAAGACTGTTTCAAAATGAGTTCTATGACATTGAGACAGTGGAAGAGCAGTCGGGATCCTCAAAACCCACAGAGAATGTGGGATAAGTCACATCCTTGGATTACAATGTACTCTTTGTGATTTTATTTGAGAAGCAAGTTAATGTTTATGTGACATGGAACTTCAAAGTCCAGGCAATAAATAGGAAAAGAGAGTGAGAGAGAAAAACAGTTTATGTGTGAAGAGGTAGAGAATTGGGGGGAGGAGTAGAAAGATGCAGGCCCTGAAGAGAGCCGGAGTGGGGACCTGTTCTTATCGTATCAGAATGCAATAACCTTTTATCAAATTATAAAAATTTGGGGCTGGAGAGATAGCCTAGCGGTTAAGAGCACCGACGCTCTTGCAGAGGACCCGGGTTCGATCCCCAGCACCCACATGGCGGCTAAGAACCGTCTGTAACTCCAATTCCAGGAGAACTCCAGTTCCAAGGGAATCCGAGACCCTCTTCTGACCTCCGCGGCATTGCATGACATGGGTGTACAGACCTGCATGCAGACAGTACATTCATACACATACAAAAATAAATAAATAATTAAAAAAAATTTTTTTTTAAATTTATGATGCTAAAATTTATCCTTGCTATATTTCCTAACTCCATGACAGTTATTCTTGGAGTTTGGTTGTCTTGGTATGAAATTCTCTGCCTGGCTTCTCTTCATACCAATGAAATGTTTGATCATGCTGTGTCTTTTAATTAATTAATTGATTATTTAGAATATTATTAAAAGTTTTATGTGTGTCTTATGCCTGCATGTATGTAAGTGCACCCATGTTGTCAGTGCCCTCGGTGGACAGAAGAGGGCACCAGATCCCCTGGAACTGGAGTTCCCAATGGTTGTTAACTGGTGTGTGGGGGCTGGAATTCAAACCTGGGTCTTCTGCAAGAACAGCCAGTGCTCTAAACCACTGAGCTGCCTCTCCAGCCTCTGTCATGCTGTGTCTTTACAAGGACACTCTTGGTCCATAGAAGTAAATGCTGTTTTGGTAACAAAGTAAGACTTAGTGTTAGGTAACAAAAAGATCTCTGGAGCATCATTAATCTCCTGAAATACTTCCTTTCTGATAGCCCTTGGGGAAGGTGGTCACTACTTCCAGAATGTGTGGTTAGGCCAGTGGCTCACATGACACTACACAGGGTATGGTCTGTCTACCAGATGGACCCAAGGCAGATATCCTTCTGGGCTTGCTTTCAAAGGGGACTTCCAGGCCTAAAGATAATTCACTTTACCTGCATTTTACAATTTTGGGATGCGGTGTTTGGTAGCCATGTATATTTAGAAACATTTAGAAATGTTAAGTCCTATGAAAATTCTCTTAAAGTTAGGCTCTGCACTCCTGAAAGAGTATCCAAGACAGAGAAAGGAGCTGGAGAGATGCTTTCTCCCAGTAGGATGGGGGTTAGCTACAAAACTCTGGCTGCCTATAACCTCTGCCCTTTCAGGATGGGGTGGTGTGGGTAGAGTGGCTTCCTTCCAAAGAGTGCAGCGTGGACCGTGGGGAAAGAGCAACTCTACTGAAAAAGCTGACAAATGCTAACAATGTGAGCAACAGCAACAGAAATAATGCATGCGGACAGTCCCTAACTTGAGATGATGTCACAGGATGGGTCCTGATACCACTTTACTTCTGGGATCTCCCTCCCAAGCCCAGAACCCTGGGAGAAAAATACCAAATCAAAACGATGGGACAATATAGAAGTACTTGACCAATATTTCTCAAAACTGCTCCATCATCAATAACAAGGAAAACAAACACTCAAGGCCAGAGGAGCCTCAGGGGATGGAGGGTAGCTGAGTGCCATGTCCTTACCACCAGGCTACTGGAGAACAGGAAAGCAAATTGCTTAAGGACGCACGCCTTTAATCCCAGCACTCAGGAGGCAGAGGTAGGCAGATCTCTGTGAGTTCAAGGCCTGCCTGGTCTACAGAGTAAGTTCCAGGACAACTGGAGCTACAGGGAAACCCTGTCTCCAAAAGACCATGGGAGCTGGAGAGATGGCTCCACAGTTAAGAGCACTGACTGCTCTTGCAGAGGACCCGGGTTCGATTCCCAGCACCCACATGGTGGCTGAGAACCATCTTGGACTGGGCATGGTGGCGCACACCTTTAATCCCAGCACTCAAGAGGCAGAGCCAGGTGGATCTCTGTCAGTTCAAGGTCAGCCTGGTCTACAGAGCGAGATCCAGGCCAGCTGAGACTAAAAGGAGACACTGTCAGAANGAGAAAATGCTCGGGCTGTGCTTGGACCTCGAGTGGATAGTCCACGTAGCACCAGGAGAAAATGCTCGGGCTGTGCTTGGACCTCGAGTGGATAGTCCACGTAGCACCAGGAGAAAATGCTCGGGCTGTGCTTGGACCTCGAGTGGATAGTCCACGTAGCACCAGGAGAAAATGCTCGGGCTGTGCTTGGACCTCGAGTGGATAGTCCACGTAGCACCAGGAGAAAATGCTCGGGCTGTGCTTGGACCTCGAGTGGATAGTCCACGTAGCACCAGGAGAAAATGCTCGGGCTGTGCTTGGACCTCGAGTGGATAGTCCACGTAGCACCAGGAGAAAATGCTCGGGCTGTGCTTGGACCTCGAGTGGATAGTCCACGTAGCACCAGGAGAAAATGCTCGGGCTGTGCTTGGACCTCGAGTGGATAGTCCACGTAGCACCAGGAGAAAATGCTCGGGCTGTGCTTGGACCTCGAGTGGATAGTCCACGTAGCACCAGGAGAAAATGCTCGGGCTGTGCTTGGACCTCGAGTGGATAGTCCACGTAGCACCAGGAGAAAATGCTCGGGCTGTGCTTGGACCTCGAGTGGATAGTCCACGTAGCACCAGGAGAAAATGCTCGGGCTGTGCTTGGACCTCGAGTGGATAGTCCACGTAGCACCAGGAGAAAATGCTCGGGCTGTGCTTGGACCTCGAGTGGATAGTCCACGTAGCACCAGGAGAAAATGCTCGGGCTGTGCTTGGACCTCGAGTGGATAGTCCACGTAGCACCAGGAGAAAATGCTCGGGCTGTGCTTGGACCTCGAGTGGATAGTCCACGTAGCACCAGGAGAAAATGCTCGGGCTGTGCTTGGACCTCGAGTGGATAGTCCACGTAGCACCAGGAGAAAATGCTCGGGCTGTGCTTGGACCTCGAGTGGATAGTCCACGTAGCACCAGGAGAAAATGCTCGGGCTGTGCTTGGACCTCGAGTGGATAGTCCACGTAGCACCAGGAGAAAATGCTCGGGCTGTGCTTGGACCTCGAGTGGATAGTCCACGTAGCACCAGGAGAAAATGCTCGGGCTGTGCTTGGACCTCGAGTGGATAGTCCACGTAGCACCAGGAGAAAATGCTCGGGCTGTGCTTGGACCTCGAGTGGATAGTCCACGTAGCACCAGGAGAAAATGCTCGGGCTGTGCTTGGACCTCGAGTGGATAGTCCACGTAGCACCAGGAGAAAATGCTCGGGCTGTGCTTGGACCTCGAGTGGATAGTCCACGTAGCACCAGGAGAAAATGCTCGGGCTGTGCTTGGACCTCGAGTGGATAGTCCACGTAGCACCAGGAGAAAATGCTCGGGCTGTGCTTGGACCTCGAGTGGATAGTCCACGTAGCACCAGGAGAAAATGCTCGGGCTGTGCTTGGACCTCGAGTGGATAGTCCACGTAGCACCAGGAGAAAATGCTCGGGCTGTGCTTGGACCTCGAGTGGATAGTCCACGTAGCACCAGGAGAAAATGCTCGGGCTGTGCTTGGACCTCGAGTGGATAGTCCACGTAGCACCAGGAGAAAATGCTCGGGCTGTGCTTGGACCTCGAGTGGATAGTCCACGTAGCACCAGGAGAAAATGCTCGGGCTGTGCTTGGACCTCGAGTGGATAGTCCACGTAGCACCAGGAGAAAATGCTCGGGCTGTGCTTGGACCTCGAGTGGATAGTCCACGTAGCACCAGGAGAAAATGCTCGGGCTGTGCTTGGACCTCGAGTGGATAGTCCACGTAGCACCAGGAGAAAATGCTCGGGCTGTGCTTGGACCTCGAGTGGATAGTCCACGTAGCACCAGGAGAAAATGCTCGGGCTGTGCTTGGACCTCGAGTGGATAGTCCACGTAGCACCAGGAGAAAATGCTCGGGCTGTGCTTGGACCTCGAGTGGATAGTCCACGTAGCACCAGGAGAAAATGCTCGGGCTGTGCTTGGACCTCGAGTGGATAGTCCACGTAGCACCAGGAGAAAATGCTCGGGCTGTGCTTGGACCTCGAGTGGATAGTCCACGTAGCACCAGGAGAAAATGCTCGGGCTGTGCTTGGACCTCGAGTGGATAGTCCACGTAGCACCAGGAGAAAATGCTCGGGCTGTGCTTGGACCTCGAGTGGATAGTCCACGTAGCACCAGGAGAAAATGCTCGGGCTGTGCTTGGACCTCGAGTGGATAGTCCACGTAGCACCAGGAGAAAATGCTCGGGCTGTGCTTGGACCTCGAGTGGATAGTCCACGTAGCACCAGGAGAAAATGCTCGGGCTGTGCTTGGACCTCGAGTGGATAGTCCACGTAGCACCAGGAGAAAATGCTCGGGCTGTGCTTGGACCTCGAGTGGATAGTCCACGTAGCACCAGGAGAAAATGCTCGGGCTGTGCTTGGACCTCGAGTGGATAGTCCACGTAGCACCAGGAGAAAATGCTCGGGCTGTGCTTGGACCTCGAGTGGATAGTCCACGTAGCACCAGGAGAAAATGCTCGGGCTGTGCTTGGACCTCGAGTGGATAGTCCACGTAGCACCAGGAGAAAATGCTCGGGCTGTGCTTGGACCTCGAGTGGATAGTCCACGTAGCACCAGGAGAAAATGCTCGGGCTGTGCTTGGACCTCGAGTGGATAGTCCACGTAGCACCAGGAGAAAATGCTCGGGCTGTGCTTGGACCTCGAGTGGATAGTCCACGTAGCACCAGGAGAAAATGCTCGGGCTGTGCTTGGACCTCGAGTGGATAGTCCACGTAGCACCAGGAGAAAATGCTCGGGCTGTGCTTGGACCTCGAGTGGATAGTCCACGTAGCACCAGGAGAAAATGCTCGGGCTGTGCTTGGACCTCGAGTGGATAGTCCACGTAGCACCAGGAGAAAATGCTCGGGCTGTGCTTGGACCTCGAGTGGATAGTCCACGTAGCACCAGGAGAAAATGCTCGGGCTGTGCTTGGACCTCGAGTGGATAGTCCACGTAGCACCAGGAGAAAATGCTCGGGCTGTGCTTGGACCTCGAGTGGATAGTCCACGTAGCACCAGGAGAAAATGCTCGGGCTGTGCTTGGACCTCGAGTGGATAGTCCACGTAGCACCAGGAGAAAATGCTCGGGCTGTGCTTGGACCTCGAGTGGATAGTCCACGTAGCACCAGGAGAAAATGCTCGGGCTGTGCTTGGACCTCGAGTGGATAGTCCACGTAGCACCAGGAGAAAATGCTCGGGCTGTGCTTGGACCTCGAGTGGATAGTCCACGTAGCACCAGGAGAAAATGCTCGGGCTGTGCTTGGACCTCGAGTGGATAGTCCACGTAGCACCAGGAGAAAATGCTCGGGCTGTGCTTGGACCTCGAGTGGATAGTCCACGTAGCACCAGGAGAAAATGCTCGGGCTGTGCTTGGACCTCGAGTGGATAGTCCACGTAGCACCAGGAGAAAATGCTCGGGCTGTGCTTGGACCTCGAGTGGATAGTCCACGTAGCACCAGGAGAAAATGCTCGGGCTGTGCTTGGACCTCGAGTGGATAGTCCACGTAGCACCAGGAGAAAATGCTCGGGCTGTGCTTGGACCTCGAGTGGATAGTCCACGTAGCACCAGGAGAAAATGCTCGGGCTGTGCTTGGACCTCGAGTGGATAGTCCACGTAGCACCAGGAGAAAATGCTCGGGCTGTGCTTGGACCTCGAGTGGATAGTCCACGTAGCACCAGGAGAAAATGCTCGGGCTGTGCTTGGACCTCGAGTGGATAGTCCACGTAGCACCAGGAGAAAATGCTCGGGCTGTGCTTGGACCTCGAGTGGATAGTCCACGTAGCACCAGGAGAAAATGCTCGGGCTGTGCTTGGACCTCGAGTGGATAGTCCACGTAGCACCAGGAGAAAATGCTCGGGCTGTGCTTGGACCTCGAGTGGATAGTCCACGTAGCACCAGGAGAAAATGCTCGGGCTGTGCTTGGACCTCGAGTGGATAGTCCACGTAGCACCAGGAGAAAATGCTCGGGCTGTGCTTGGACCTCGAGTGGATAGTCCACGTAGCACCAGGAGAAAATGCTCGGGCTGTGCTTGGACCTCGAGTGGATAGTCCACGTAGCACCAGGAGAAAATGCTCGGGCTGTGCTTGGACCTCGAGTGGATAGTCCACGTAGCACCAGGAGAAAATGCTCGGGCTGTGCTTGGACCTCGAGTGGATAGTCCACGTAGCACCAGGAGAAAATGCTCGGGCTGTGCTTGGACCTCGAGTGGATAGTCCACGTAGCACCAGGAGAAAATGCTCGGGCTGTGCTTGGACCTCGAGTGGATAGTCCACGTAGCACCAGGAGAAAATGCTCGGGCTGTGCTTGGACCTCGAGTGGATAGTCCACGTAGCACCAGGAGAAAATGCTCGGGCTGTGCTTGGACCTCGAGTGGATAGTCCACGTAGCACCAGGAGAAAATGCTCGGGCTGTGCTTGGACCTCGAGTGGATAGTCCACGTAGCACCAGGAGAAAATGCTCGGGCTGTGCTTGGACCTCGAGTGGATAGTCCACGTAGCACCAGGAGAAAATGCTCGGGCTGTGCTTGGACCTCGAGTGGATAGTCCACGTAGCACCAGGAGAAAATGCTCGGGCTGTGCTTGGACCTCGAGTGGATAGTCCACGTAGCACCAGGAGAAAATGCTCGGGCTGTGCTTGGACCTCGAGTGGATAGTCCACGTAGCACCAGGAGAAAATGCTCGGGCTGTGCTTGGACCTCGAGTGGATAGTCCACGTAGCACCAGGAGAAAATGCTCGGGCTGTGCTTGGACCTCGAGTGGATAGTCCACGTAGCACCAGGAGAAAATGCTCGGGCTGTGCTTGGACCTCGAGTGGATAGTCCACGTAGCACCAGGAGAAAATGCTCGGGCTGTGCTTGGACCTCGAGTGGATAGTCCACGTAGCACCAGGAGAAAATGCTCGGGCTGTGCTTGGACCTCGAGTGGATAGTCCACGTAGCACCAGGAGAAAATGCTCGGGCTGTGCTTGGACCTCGAGTGGATAGTCCACGTAGCACCAGGAGAAAATGCTCGGGCTGTGCTTGGACCTCGAGTGGATAGTCCACGTAGCACCAGGAGAAAATGCTCGGGCTGTGCTTGGACCTCGAGTGGATAGTCCACGTAGCACCAGGAGAAAATGCTCGGGCTGTGCTTGGACCTCGAGTGGATAGTCCACGTAGCACCAGGAGAAAATGCTCGGGCTGTGCTTGGACCTCGAGTGGATAGTCCACGTAGCACCAGGAGAAAATGCTCGGGCTGTGCTTGGACCTCGAGTGGATAGTCCACGTAGCACCAGGAGAAAATGCTCGGGCTGTGCTTGGACCTCGAGTGGATAGTCCACGTAGCACCAGGAGAAAATGCTCGGGCTGTGCTTGGACCTCGAGTGGATAGTCCACGTAGCACCAGGAGAAAATGCTCGGGCTGTGCTTGGACCTCGAGTGGATAGTCCACGTAGCACCAGGAGAAAATGCTCGGGCTGTGCTTGGACCTCGAGTGGATAGTCCACGTAGCACCAGGAGAAAATGCTCGGGCTGTGCTTGGACCTCGAGTGGATAGTCCACGTAGCACCAGGAGAAAATGCTCGGGCTGTGCTTGGACCTCGAGTGGATAGTCCACGTAGCACCAGGAGAAAATGCTCGGGCTGTGCTTGGACCTCGAGTGGATAGTCCACGTAGCACCAGGAGAAAATGCTCGGGCTGTGCTTGGACCTCGAGTGGATAGTCCACGTAGCACCAGGAGAAAATGCTCGGGCTGTGCTTGGACCTCGAGTGGATAGTCCACGTAGCACCAGGAGAAAATGCTCGGGCTGTGCTTGGACCTCGAGTGGATAGTCCACGTAGCACCAGGAGAAAATGCTCGGGCTGTGCTTGGACCTCGAGTGGATAGTCCACGTAGCACCAGGAGAAAATGCTCGGGCTGTGCTTGGACCTCGAGTGGATAGTCCACGTAGCACCAGGAGAAAATGCTCGGGCTGTGCTTGGACCTCGAGTGGATAGTCCACGTAGCACCAGGAGAAAATGCTCGGGCTGTGCTTGGACCTCGAGTGGATAGTCCACGTAGCACCAGGAGAAAATGCTCGGGCTGTGCTTGGACCTCGAGTGGATAGTCCACGTAGCACCAGGAGAAAATGCTCGGGCTGTGCTTGGACCTCGAGTGGATAGTCCACGTAGCACCAGGAGAAAATGCTCGGGCTGTGCTTGGACCTCGAGTGGATAGTCCACGTAGCACCAGGAGAAAATGCTCGGGCTGTGCTTGGACCTCGAGTGGATAGTCCACGTAGCACCAGGAGAAAATGCTCGGGCTGTGCTTGGACCTCGAGTGGATAGTCCACGTAGCACCAGGAGAAAATGCTCGGGCTGTGCTTGGACCTCGAGTGGATAGTCCACGTAGCACCAGGAGAAAATGCTCGGGCTGTGCTTGGACCTCGAGTGGATAGTCCACGTAGCACCAGGAGAAAATGCTCGGGCTGTGCTTGGACCTCGAGTGGATAGTCCACGTAGCACCAGGAGAAAATGCTCGGGCTGTGCTTGGACCTCGAGTGGATAGTCCACGTAGCACCAGGAGAAAATGCTCGGGCTGTGCTTGGACCTCGAGTGGATAGTCCACGTAGCACCAGGAGAAAATGCTCGGGCTGTGCTTGGACCTCGAGTGGATAGTCCACGTAGCACCAGGAGAAAATGCTCGGGCTGTGCTTGGACCTCGAGTGGATAGTCCACGTAGCACCAGGAGAAAATGCTCGGGCTGTGCTTGGACCTCGAGTGGATAGTCCACGTAGCACCAGGAGAAAATGCTCGGGCTGTGCTTGGACCTCGAGTGGATAGTCCACGTAGCACCAGGAGAAAATGCTCGGGCTGTGCTTGGACCTCGAGTGGATAGTCCACGTAGCACCAAGAGAAAATGCTCGGGCTGAGCTATGGGATTTCCTAATACCATTAAATTCTGATTGTTCGCAATTGGGATCACGGAAGGCCCAGAGTGTCTGAAGCTCGAGGGAACTCCAAAAGCGCTCCGCAAGTGTCCCTTCACCCACGCCTTCAGAGGCCTCTAAAGACCCCAGCGAGTAGCGTAAAGCCAGGTCTCATACCATTTGCTCCAGGAAAGTCTAGTTTGGGTACAAAACACAGACTCTTGTGCTGACTGGTTCCGTAAAAGGAACTGGGGGCTGCAGTCAGAACAGGCAAAGGAAGCTTGTGACCGCGACTCAGGTATGGCCACGCCCAGAACTCTGAGGGAGAAAGTTGCTCACAGGGGTGGTTGTTCATCCCAGACCTGTCTCATTCCTGCCCTGCGTCTCTTTGTCTGCCTCTGCTTGGTAGCTGCCAGCGTGTGTTCGGGGAGGCCACCAGCCTGGAGTCCCCAGGGCCTCCTGGCTCCAGAGTCTGTTCCCAACCTACCCCAGACTTCACACTTCATGTGTGAGACAGAAGTCCTGCCACTCTGTCCCTTCCTTCTCCTCTTGATGCGAGGAAAGGGTCCTCACCAGGCTGAGCAGCAGCAAGGTGGGCAGAGCCCAGGCTGCCAGTGTAGTAGGCAAAGTGACCCCAGTCACAGTGACCCTGGACTCAGCACCCACCTGGCTTCCTGGCTCTGCGGTGTTCAGGATGAACACAAGCATCTGTGCGAGAATGATGCCATAGGTACATCCAGTCAGGTCACCTGTAAGCATCAGGCTCCTGCCTCCTCCTGGGCTACAGCTGGCCTTCTTCCGTGTGGGCCTCACAGCAAACTTACCTGGCTTGCCAGCTTCTCAGCTATGGCAAAAGAGGAAGCCAGAAAATGCCTTCTGCACAGGTCAAGGGCAGTCAGCACAAACGGTGTAATTGGATCGTGTTGCCCGTGGGACACCCATTACTTGGTCAATACATCACAACAATTTTCCTCAGCACCAGAACAGACCATAACTTTTTATTGAAAACTAAGCAACACGTCTGGTTTTCATGCAAGGCCCTGGCTTCTTAAACTGGGATGGACCCGTATGGGGTCACATAACTGAACGTAGAAATCTTTAAGTGCTGTTGCAGGCTGTGCTTTAGGAAGAATCATTAAACAGCAGCCTCCTTCTCAGCTAGAGGAAGCCATGACTGGAGAGGCTCTTGGTAGCTGAGAGAAATGCAGGCTTCCTCCAGATATCTCCCCATGAGAATATGGAGGGATGCCCCCAATATGACCCCCCTCCTTCTAATCCACTCTCCTTTCCTCCTTCCTTCTTCCTTCCTGCCTTCCTGCCTGCCTGCCTGCCAAGGACATACATTAAATTGACTTAAGATAGCCATGCTTGGCATGAGGAGCCATTGGACCCCAACAGTACCTCTGTCTTTTTTTTAATTTTATGAGTATGAGTGTTTTGTTTACATATATGTAAATGCACCCACGTGCAGTGCCCGAGGGAGCCAGAAAAGGGTATCAGATCCCCTGGAACTGGAGTTAGGGACAGTTGATAGCTGTCATGTGGCTGCTGGGAACTGAACCCGGTTCCTCTGCAAAAGTAGCCAGTGCTCTTAACCACCGAGCCATCTCTCCAGCCCCCAAATTCTTTTTGATTTATTTATTTTTATTTTATGTGTATCCATGCCTTTCCTGCATGCATACAAACACATCACATGCATCCAATGCCCTCAGATGCCAGAAGATGGTTCCTTAGAACTGGAGTTAAGGATGGTTGTTAGCCACCATGTGGGTGCTGGGAACCAAACTTGTGTCCTTTGTAAAAGCAGCCAGTGCTCTTAACCACCACGCCATCTCTCCAGCCCCCAGGTCCTTTCTTGCCCTTCTCTAGCCGGTCCCTTTTCCTGTCCATACCAGTCCCTCTTCTACATTCAGATTATTGTCCTCTCTCTGGTTCTACATAGAAAACATGTAAGAAATGACCTCCCCTTCTTCCATTGTCCTGAAAATGACCAGATTTTGTTCTTCCTTATCTTCTCCTTCAAACATCTAAGTACGTACTATGTTTTCTTTATCCATTTGTCTATTGGCGGGCACCTAGGCTGATTCCCTGACTTGGCTATTGTGAATAGAGCTTCAATAAACACAAGTGGAAAGTTACTCAGGGCAGACTGTTTCCTTCAGTTCAGTACCCAGGAATGGTATGGCCACGTTATGTGGTGGTTCTGTTTTTTGAGGAAACTCCATACTGACCTCCATGGTGGCTGTACTAATTTATATTCCCACCAAGAATGTAGAAGAATATAGAAGTGTCCCCATCTGCCCCCATCTTCAGTAACATTTGTTGGTTTTTGCCTTTTTTTCAATAGTAGTCTAAACGACTTAATGTCTGTAGGGTTTAGAATTATGTCTGATATAAAGTAATGGCCCTACAAGTGTTTTTAAGTTAACAGCGATGTTTGAAAACCCTTGTCAAATCTACCAGTGAACTCTAGTTCTCTGCCTCTGAAACAAATGGAATCCACTCCCTCGAATACAAATAGAATCCTGGCCTGGGACACACATCTGAAAACCCGGGCTAAGAAAGACAAGATAAGCGTGAGTGTTCTTTAAGATCATT
The DNA here is from genome assembly GCA_009823505.1 of Rhizomys pruinosus. Taxonomy (NCBI): domain Eukaryota; kingdom Metazoa; phylum Chordata; class Mammalia; order Rodentia; family Spalacidae; genus Rhizomys; species Rhizomys pruinosus. Next base: position 84,040 of record VZQC01000161.1, on the reverse strand, counting down.
TTCTGGGCCTGGGAGTAAAAGCTGCACACCAGTTCTGAACTGTATCTGTTGTTCTGGACAGCATGATGCCTACAACAGAGCTGCATGAAATGCACATAGGCAGAGATGGCTCCTGGCTCCCACCATAGCCAGCAGAAGCCCAACTGTCATTCTCCCCAAAGGGCCAAGTGTGCGCCTTCCAGTCACCTCCCCAGAGGTCTCTGCTGAATGCTGTCCTGTCTTGGCCCAGCTCATCCCTGTCAACCACACAACCCCACTGTTCATCATGACACTTATCACGACTTAAAATCATCCCATCTATGTAATCTGCTCATTGGTGATGTGTCCCCTACTATACCACCATGGACCACATTCTCTGCTTGGGCCAGGACCTAGCACAGCGCTTGTCTCAGAGTAGATGGCCAATAAATATTTGGTGTCATAAATAAATAAATAAATAAATAAATAAATAAATAAATAAATAAAAAATATTTGGTAAAATTATTAGCTATCACAGTGCCAAAGAGCACAGAGCTGCCAGAGATGTTGTGACCCAAGCTTCTGTTCCGTGAATCATCATCTTTCTATCTCTCACTGCTGGGCTGGGAACTACTTGCTAACACGTGGTATCTGTAGACAGAATGTCCTTTGTGGGACTCAGTAACCACCAGAGGAGACCCTCCCACTTTCCCTTGACAGCTCTCTGCCTTGTCTGACTGCTGGCCAACGGAACATTTGTTTTAAAGTTCCAGCTGAGCACAAAGCCACTAGCCAGTGCTCAAGCAAACCTTGTTCTCAGAAATATCCACAAATTCTACATGGGAGAGACCTTTAAAAACCCAGGAAGTTCTGGCAAGAATAAATGGTACAATTTTCAATAATTATTGACCACCAATTACAGAATTTACTGTAGTAATTATATTACTGTAGTGTTGGCCATTTCAGTAGTTCAAAGACAAAAACAATTCTTTACTTGGAGGGTCAAAGATGAATTTGCCTGAACTTTTGTGCAGTTTCATATGCGTGGTGCTGCGGACATGTGGGTGGGGTACGCTTTGTGGGATGAGGCTTTCATTTGGCATCTCCTATCTCTGAGGGACTAAGTGCCAGTTGCCTCCCACCCCCAAGGAGCTTCTGTAACAACCAAAAATACTCCTGGAATTTCTAAACTCCCCCAAGAGATGTGATGTGGCATTTGAGAACTCCTAAGGGGAAGTAAATGGTTTCATTTTACCTCAAATGTAGTAGCACGTTCAAGTATCATCTCACTCACGTAGTCTTTAAAAATAATTTTAATCTGGAACTAGAGACGTGTTTCAGCGGTTCAGAGTGCAATCTACTCTTGCATAGACCCAAGTTTGATTCCCAGCACCTACATAAGGTGGCTTACAACCATCTAGAACTGCAGCTGTAGGAGGTCTGATGCCTCTGTCCCCCTTGGGTACCTACACTCACATGTACACACACACACACACATACACACACACACACACACACACAGGCAAACACACACAGAAAGAAAGAGAGACAAAAAAATTAAAAAACAGAGAGATGCCACACACATTTTTTAACTAAAAAATAATTTTAATTTAATAAGTAATCCATCTCCTTTGTAAACAAAATCATAGGTGAAACTGAAGTATCCATGGATGTCCACAGATTTTGGAACTGATTGGGTTTCTGTGTTTCTGGGCTTCACGGTATATATGAAGAATCTCATATATTAGTACAGTAGGATATCCTTGCCATGTGGGTGCACTATGTGTTTTATTTCCAACTTGAGTTTCTAACTCTAAAATATGTGTTGGCTCTCTCTTGGTGTCAGGACACGTAAGTGCCTCATCCTTCGCTAATACTGCCCAGCACTTCACCACATCAGTGTGTCTCCTAGCAGACAGCCACAAGGGAAATTATTACTTTGGATGAGGAACTGCCTGTGGCCTGGTCATGGGACAAAATTAGACAAAAGCTGAGGTCATCTTGAATCAGCTCCTCTGTCCTGTGACTTTTCCTGAGGGTATGTGAACAAACATCTGTTCACATCAGACAGGACACTCTAACAGGCCAAAGAAAATTCTGCCCAAGCCCAGCTTGGTGAACTCGTGAGTTTATTGGGGTTACTTACAGAACATGGGTGACTCTAGGATAGCCTTCCCTTTTCCTGCCAAATCAGAGGCTAATAAGGAGAATAGCATCTGTATGTGTTTTTCTTGTAAGTCCTCCCGTCTGTGGGAAAGTTCTTTCTGGGAAGATAACCAAGCCTTACTTTCATATTTCTCACCCATGGCAAGGACCAAGCAACTGCCACTACCAACTCCTTACGGTCCCATTCCATGTGCGCTACTCTCACGGCTTGCTATGTGTTTTCTAGCACATCAGCCATTTGGAGACATTTCCATACCCTGTGGCAAGTTTTATTCATCAGAGATGGATGTCTCCCCATACCATGTAGAGGAAGCTGACTTCCTATGGTTTCCCGTTAAGGATACTCCAAGCTCAGATGGCTCAGCCTGGTTGTATGGGTCATAAAACAGAGAGCACACTAAATCCTCGTGGGAAAGCCAGCCATATTGGGATTGCACCCACAAACATAGAGGCCAAAGTGCCTCTCCTGCCCCAATAAGAGTTTCCTACTAATGCAACCTCACAGAGGGATCTAATGATCTTGTAACTCTCTGACCTTCTTGAGTTTTGTGAGTTTGTGGCCCTTCTTCCTTCCTCCAGAAGGGAAAGTTTCAACTCCCAGAAACACTCTGCTGCTGTCCAGAGAATGAATAGTACCTTGACCTGAATTAGAGAGCAGTGTCACTAGGCCTGGGGATCTGGCTGCGGTAGAAGACCAGCTGTCTGTGTGCGCTGTACTGGAATTGATGCTTGTTTCTCCCCAGCCTCCAGCATGCTATTTGTAAATTGGTTGGAAGGGAGCAGAAAGATGACTCAATCTGTTTCCTGCTGCTATAACAAAGTAAATGAAACAGTGTTTCAGTCGGCTTTCTGTTCCTATAAATTAATACCTGAAACAACTTGTAAAGAGGAGGGTTTTGGGGCTCAGAGTCTGGGAGTTCTGGTCCTAATTAATTGGTCTTGTTGCTTTGGGGGCTGTAGTCAGGTAGCGTCTCATGTCAGACAGTGCTTGGTGGAGCAAAACTGTTCACCTCATGACAAGAATGCAAAAGAAGAGAAAGGGCTGGAGTCCACAACTCCATCCAGGGAGCACCCCCAATCACCCAAAGGCCGCCCCCTAAGCCTTTAAAACGTGGACCCACGGAGACAGTTAAGATCTGAACTGCATACTGGGGTCAATCGTAAGCAATCCATCTATTTTCATGGTTCAGGAGGCTTCATTTACCAGGGGCCTTGACACTGCATCATAACACGGCAGAAGGGGAAACAGAGTGCTCAGTCTTGTAACAAAACCACTCCTGTGAAGCTGGAGAGATGGCTCAGCAGTTAAGAGCACTGGCTGGGTTCGATTCATGTCAGATAACAACCATCTATAACTCCAGTTCCAGGGGATCCAATGCCCTCTTCCCACCTCTGTGGGCACTGCACTTACATACATGCAGGCAATACAGTCATACACATAAAATGAAATAATTTTTAAAAACCCACTCCTGGGACAGCGGTATGCCACTAATCCATTCGTGATCTAATCCCATGTTCAAGGTCCCGCCTCCAGGGCCGTCACATGGGGATGAGTTTCGGAAGGACATTCAAGCCATAGCAATGACCCCCCCTTTCCCCTCCAGGTAAAGCATAAAGGCCCTTGTTTTCCTTTGTGTATAATTATCAGTCTATGAGTTGAGAACCTAATATCAGATGCCTTCCTTGTTTGTAAGCCATTCACAGTAGGACTAATAGTGTTACTAGCTCCGTTTTGTAGCACACCTCGAGAGATTCTATGATTTGCTTGTGACTAAGTGCTCAAACCCAGGGCTTTCTCTCAGATGATGAATTATGATACAATTTACTTATTCAGCTGCATGCATTGAATTTCTTTAAAGTGCTGGGAATGAATATGTCAGGAAACAAAGGTGAGACTTCTCCCAGAATACACTAGGCGTTTCAGTGAGGAGTGGGTAGTGAAGACTGAAGCAAATAGACACACACTATAATTCAGAGAACTTTATGTTCTATAAATGAACATGAAGCAAAATAAAGGGTCAGCGAGTCACAAGAGGAGCTTTGCAAGGGCTCTGATAGGTGACATTCAAGCGGAAAGCTGAATGAAGCAAAAGAGAAAGCCAGCAATTTCAAGTGAGCTAGTGGTTCAGACAGAGGTCAGCAGGTGCAAAGGCCCGTGCAAGAATCTGCTGGAATGCCCAGAGAACTTTTGGAGTCTACCTGGGAGAGAGACAGCGGAAGGCAGACCCAGTCATTTGAGCTTTCAAGGTCAAGGGTGGGTTTGTAGCTCATTTTGAGTGTGAAGTCTTTGGAGAGTTTTCGCCAGAGAGTGGTTTGGCTTTGAGTTTCTATAGAGTCATCCGGGCTCTGATGTGGAAAATAGATGGTAGGTGGGTGTTTCAGTTTCTTTTCCTGCCGTGATAAAATACCCTGACAAAGACAACTTATGGGAGAAAGGGTTTGTTTGGAGCTAATTCCCAGCTGTAGTCCATCATGGTGGGAAGCCATGCAGGCAGGAACTCAAAGGAGCTGATTCATTGCATCTGTAGTCAAAAAGACAGCAGAACTGAGTGTGGTGGTGCACACCTTTAATCCCTGCACTTGGGAGGCAGAGGCAGGTGGATCTTTGTGAGATTAGTCTACAAAGTGAGTTCCCGGCCACCTAGCGCTACAGGAAGACCCAGTTTCAAAAAGAAAAAAAAAAAAAAAAAGTATGCAGTGATGACTACAGGTGCTCTCTGCTTCCTAGTACAAAACCAGGAACGCTGTCACCACAATTAAGACAGGTCTTCCCACGCCAACGGACATAATCAGACAACTCCCCACAGTCATGTCAGAGGCTCATGTCGACTTGACAACACCCACCATCACAACTCCAGGCCTTGTCAGCCGGACACCCAAACACATGCCTTCCGTCTCTAGTCGCCAAAGTCTCGTATTTATCTCACAGTGTCAATTATAGTCCCTGGAGTTTTTAACAATTTACCAAGTTCTGCTGCCAGCTCAAGGCGGCGCTTCCGATGGGAGGGTGTGGTTTTGATCTTCTGACACTTTCCTCATTTTTCCCAGTGCAGCTTGGGGTTCACTACAATGGTGCTGAACACCAACTGCAGCTGGTTCTTCCCTGCCAACCTGAACACCATCCTGCCTTGAAATGTCCTCTGTGGAATAGCTCACTCAAATTCTCAGGTCATGGGCACAGTGAAGCCAAATTCTCTGCCAGAAAATCCCAGAATGTCCTGTAACCCAGTGCTTACTAGAGAACTTGCTGTCCTCTGAAATGTCCTGAGCAGGCCCCTCTGTCCTTGTCTCCTAAGCTCCCACTAGAATGGCCCATTAAGTCGTTTCCAGTGTTCAAGGGCTTTTCTAACATGAAGTTCCAAACTCTTCTATGCTGCTTCCAAAACACTGTTCTGATGGCCTAAGAACCACATAGTCAAGGTTATCTTGATACCAGTTTTTGTCTTAGTTTCTTGGTGTATTGCTTTGATAAAATATTGTGACAAACAGAACTTCAGGGAAAGCGAGCATGTTTGGCTCACAGCTCTAGATTACAGTCCATCATGGCAGGGACTTACAGACAGGAACTCAAGGGAGCTTATCACAGTGCAGCTGTAGTCAAAAAGCAGAGAGCAGTGCTGTTCCCTCTCCTTTTCATTCTAAGATTCCAATCCCTGAAAATAGGCTTTCTCACGCCAATTAACATAATCAAGAGAATCGCCCACAGGTGTGCCAGAGGCCCACGTTCCAGCTGATTCTAGATTCTATTGAGTTGATAGTATTAACCATCACAGTGGGGGAGAGTGGAGTGAGGGGTATCGGGCAGAGGCCACCAGTGGAACCCAGGGATGAGAAGAGGGAGGCCCAGGACAGAGTTGTCAACTGTGGAGAGGTGAAATGGTGACAGCCTTGACTGTGTGAAAGGTAATAGGACAGAGTTGTCAACTGTGGTGGTGAGATGGTGACAGCCTTGACTGTGGGAAAGGTAACAACAGGCTGTGTGTATGTGTGTGTGTGTGTGTGTGTGTGTGTGTGTGTGTGTGTATTTTGATGCATGCATGTAGGTATCATGACTTTGTAGGTGGGGAGGCCCATACATGGTACGCAGAGCCCAGGGGAAAAGTTGGGCACTTCCTCTATCACCCACCCCCTTATTCCTATAAGACAGACTTTTCCACTGAAACAGAAGGGTTTTTTGTTTGTTTCTTTCTTTGTTTTTTTGTTTTGTTTTGTTTTTTCTTGGTATTTTTGAGACAGGGTCTCCCTGTAGCCCCAGCTGGCCTGGAACTCACTATGTAGACCAGGCTGGCCTTGAACTCACAGAGATCCACCTGCCTCTGCCTCCTGAGTGCTGGGATTAAAGGTGTGCACCACCACAGATGGCCCAGAAGTTTGCCATTTCAGCTAAGGTAACTGACACCGAGCTCGGGAAGCAGCAGTCTGCAGGGTTAGAGGCATGTGTGATCATCCCGACTTTACAGCACCTGCTGGGGATTTAAACCTAGGTCCTGCTCTTACCCACTGAGCCATCTCCCCCGCTCCGAGACAATCTTTTTGGGTAACTGGATAATCTTCAAGGAGGAAGAACAGCTAAGATTGACTCCTAGGCTTTTGGCTGAGCATCTCACTGGGGGCCACATACTAAGATTAGGAAGTCTAGCAGGCTCCGGAGAGCGGAGGGGAAGCTCTGGGGGGCTGGGGAAATGAAAGTTCCTATTTGATGAGTAGCAGGTGTGATGCCTCACAGACCACCCAGGGGAAATGTCATGTCAGCTCACGTCAGCTAGGGATCCTGACTTCTTGATGATTTTTATGAAATTAATGGAGATTTAGTCTATTAGCTACTATGTGTAAGTCATGGAGCTCTTTATTTGAAACACAGCAACACACAAGCCAGACAGCGATTATTCTAGGTGTCTTGCTCGGAGCCCTGCATGCCACCAGAAATGGCTGTGGATTCTGTTACTGTTAAATTTCTTGAATGTTTAGAGGAGAATGATCAATCCCAAATTCTGAAAATTTTCTGCAATATAACTAAAGAAAGTAAGGCCAGAAAAGGTTTAATCATTTTTTTAATATTTTTATTGTATCAATGAAATTTGGTGGAAAAAAATTTATAGATAAAAGTCATTTCTTGGCTAGGGAGAGGATGGCTCAGTGGATAAAGCATTTGGTGCCAAAGCGAGAGGTGCCATACCCACATAAATGCCAGAAAACAGAGCCAGGACTCCCCAGGACATGCTGGTTATTTAGACTAGTCATATCAGTGAACTCTGGGATCACTTGAAAGACTAGTCATATCAGTGAACTCTGGGATCACTTGAAAGACTAGTCATATCAGTGAACTCTGGGATCAATTGAAAGACTAGTCATATCAGTGAACTCTGGGATCACTTGAAAGACTAGTCATATCAGTGAACTCTGGGATCACTTGAAAGACTAGTCATATCAGTGAACTCTGGGATCAATTGAAAGACTAGTCATATCAGTGAACTCTGGGATCAGTTGAAAGACCTTGCCTAAAGGAACGAGGTGGAAACCAATCAAGAAAGACACTCTATATCAGCCTCAGACCTCCACAGGCACTCGCACACATATGTGTGTGCCCACACACATGCAAACAGGTATACATGGGTGCACACCAGATACATGTACTTTGGGGTCATTCGTATGTGCTGTCATTTGTATGTGAAAAGTCCCACAGAGACCCACAGAGGCCCTTTCGATGAGGACTTTGTCTCCACCATGGCACTGCTAGGTGGTGGCAGAAGCCGTAAGGGGTGTGGCCTCCTGGGAGGCCTTCTTGTCATCATGCACTCGGAGTGGGTGGCGGGACCCTGCCCCTTTCTGCTCACTTGCTCCCTATGAAATGAGCAGCTTTGTTTGACCACAACCCCCCACCATGATACGACGCCTCACCACAGGCTCCAAAGTAGCAGGACCAACCAAGCAATGCAGAACTGGAGACCTGAGTTTGAGCCCACATTGAAGAAGGCGGGGTGTGGTAATAACCCATGAAAATTGACAAAAGATCCAAATAGGAAATACACAAATGGCTCAGGCTGGTATGACAGCTCAGTGAATAAAGGCATCTGACAACCTGGGCTCAGTCCCTGGGACCCACAAGGTAGAAGGAGAGACCTGACTCCTATGAATTGCACTATGATTTCCATACGGACACCATGGCACACTAGTGCATGTGTACACACACACATACACATGTGCATACACATGTAACATATATACACAAAATAGATTTTAGCCTGACATGGTGGCACATGCTTTTAATACCAGCACTCAGGAGGCAGAGACAAGTGGGTCTTTGGGAGATGGAGTCCACCCTGGTCCACATAACGAGTTCCAGGCAATCTGGGGATATAGGATACCTTGTCTCAAAAGACAAATAAAGAAACAATAAATTTTAGATTGTTGATAAGCATGTGAAAATGGGGCTGGATATAGGGCTCCATGCTTAAGAGTACTTTCTGCTCTTCCAGGACCTCCCCGCCCGCGTCCACATCATGGCTCATAACCATTGTAACTCCAGGTCAGGGGGTTTGATGCCCTCTTCTGGCCTTTTTGGGCACTGCACATACATGGTACACTTACATGCATCCAGGCAAAACACTCATCCACATAAAATATAAAATTAATCTTCAAAAATAAGTGCATGAGGGGCTGGATGTTAAGAACACTAGCTGCTCTTAGCTGGGTGTAGTGGTGCACACCTTTAATCCCAGCACTGGAGAAGCAGAGAGAGGTGGATCTCTGTGAGTTCAAGGCCAGCCTGGTCTACATAGTGAGTTCCAGGACAGCTGGGGCTACAGGGAAACCCTGTCTCAAAAAGACAAAAAATACAAAAAAAAAAAAAAAAAAACAGAAAGAAAAGAAAAAGAACACTGACTGCTCTGGCAGAAGACTGGGTACATGTCCCAGCATCCACATGGAAGCTAACAACCATCCATAACTCCAGTTCTAGGAGATCCAACGCCCTCTTCTGTCCTCTGTGAGCACACAGGTACACTTAGACAATTGCAGGTACAACACACATACACATAAAAATAAGTAAATTAGTAAATAATAAATTAAAAATAAGCACATGAAAAAATGCTCAATTATTAATCATCAGGTAAATGGGAATCAAAATCACAATGATATGGGACCTAGAGAGGATGGCTACAATCAAAAAAGACAGGGGACAACGAGCATCGACAAGAATGAAGACACTGAAACCTTCATACATCGTTGGTGGGATTTTAAAACAACACAGCCACTTAGGAAAGGGGTTGGCAGTTCCACAGAGTGTTAAAGCTTCCCTGTGACCAGCAATTCCCTTCCTAAGTCTCTGCACATGAGAAATGAAAACATAGTCCCACATAAAGGCTTGTATATAAGTGAAAATGACTGCAAACACATGCTGTCTATTGCAGCGTGATTCATAAGAACTCGGTGAAGTGGAAATGGCCCAAATATTCATCATCTGAAAAATGGTCCCCAAATGTGGTGTAGCCATGCTGTGGGCATGGTGTAGCTATGGATGTTATTGGGTAGGTCTGCCAGGGAAGCAAGCTCAAGGTGAGAGTGGAGAGAGGACAGAATCCCCTGAAGCGGGTCAGATGGGGCAACCACTCTAGTCAGATGTCAGGCCTGGGAAGAAATGCTCATGTCTGTTATGGGAAAGGGAGATCAGTGTTTCTGGACAGCAAAGCATTCTTGATGACTCTGAGAGGATTCATGATGCTTGCTCGCGGAGATGCAGGTGCACAATGACAAGAGTGAGGGCCCGGACAGCTGACACTGAACTCCTGTACCAGGAAAAGGTGACCACTGGCCTGTGGGGGGTGCAAGGTGCTGCCGTCCTGGACGTTCAGGTCCTGCTGTCTGCAGCTAGCTGATCGTCTGAAGCCAAGCAGAGGTCGTGCTATAAGGATGGGTTTTTCTTTCCCAAGTTGGTCTCTGCTGTGCTATCCCTAGTGCTTCTGTTAATATAACTGCTCCTTGGCCTGATTCAGCAAGGAGTGCATTGTCTGAACACTGTCCTAGGTTCCATCTCTTAGCTTCCCTGTGTTGGCTCCTTCTTCAGAACAGGAGAGGTGCCTGACAGGGTGCAGTGAGTAGGGGGTTGGAGTGTATGTGTCAGGAGAGGGGAGGTACAACTGGGAGCCGCTCACCTCCCTCCAGTGCTCACGGTGCAGTTCCTTCCCCGGGCCTCCCTCCTCCCCCAGGCCTCCCCCACACACACACACTCTGATAGCGCACTTTCCTCTGGGACCCTCATTCACCAAATCCCTGGAGCAACTGAAAACACACCCGTGGACTGCCCAAAGGCCTCCCAGGATTAGGATCAGCCCCACTGATACCCTCTTCAACTCACAGAGATCTGCCTGCCTCTACCTCCCGAGTGCTGAGATTAAACGCGTGGGCGCAGCCACATCCAGCCTTCCCCTTTAATTTACCCCCACCTACTCAATTTTGTTATTATTTGGCGAACTGTGTGGTTTCTTTTTGTCCAAGCTGTATTCTTGCACCAGAAGACAAGGATGCAGTCAGCACAAACTCCAGTGGTGTGTCTCCATCCTCTTTTTATTTAAAGTCTTCCTTAGCAAAGGGAGAATTAAAGTGAGACCTTCAGACTCACAGAAGTAGGAAATGAGTCAGTACCCACAGGTACACCTGGCTCTCCACATCCTGGAACATCCTGACGTCATCCCGGGCTGACGATGACACCCCCCATATCCCCACACCTCACACTCCCACACACACACACACACACACACACCCCACACCCTACACACACCCCCACCCCCACACCCCCACACCCCTGGCTGCCTCTCGGGCTCTCCTGTTCTCTTCGCAGCCTGATGCTCTCAGCTAAAGACGACGACGAGGCCCCAGCATTCTCCAGGTACCCTATAGGTTTTAGCATCTCTAAGAAAGCACCGTCTGTAACTAATGATTTCTTCTGCCGTCTGCCCTGGGAAATGGGGAAGGGAAACAGCCAGCACTGCACTTCTGCCATTAGCTTTTAGAGAGCAAGAATCGAACAGTCCTCTATCGCATGGGAAGCCAGCCCAAGCTTCAGACTGTTATTCTTTTATGTTCTTGTTAAAATTATGAAGGGGTATCATTAAGCTTGGTTTGAAAGTCTGTGCAGTTTGCCCGTCTTAGATTGTTCACCCCTGATGTTAGGACTGGCAATAAAAATCAAAGGAGGGAGGAGATTTTTCTGCTCAGAGATGGCTGGTCAATGATCTTCCTGACTTATAAATTTTAAAATACTATGTTACTGACAGCTTTATCAGTAATAGCTTATGGCTTGTTTGACTGAGTACAGATAGCTGCAGAAGAACCACACACTTTACACACTTTACACTTCACATCCACACTTTACACTTCATTTCTGTATCTCAGGTGCTGACCTCTGCAGACAGGGGTCCCAGGCAGGTAGGGTCCATCGGGACTCAGCCCATGAGAACCACCAGTGGCTGGGAGGCAGGGAAAGACCAGTTGTCTTTTGCTAACCCTGTGGGCCTTAGATGGTAACTATGAGATGGCCCTAGCTGCTTCCAGAAAAATCCCTCCCTGATGCCAGCCACTATCCCTGACCCCAGTATTCTCTGATGTTCCTATAAAAAAAATTGGGAGTGACTTCCTGCTGTCACTAAGCTAAGCTTCTCTGATTCAATTGTCATCTGTATAACCAATTTTCCATATCAAATGTCCTGTTGTATAGACGTCCACTGGTTTCTGCTGTTCTGATTAAATGGTAATAGAGGACTGGAGAGATGGTCAGCAGTTAAGGGCACTGACTGTTCTTACAGAAGACCCAAGTTCAAATCCCAGCACCCACATGGCAACTAGCAACCATCTGTAACTCCAGTTCCAGGAGATTTTCTTCTGTCCTCTGCGGGCATTATTTGACAAGGCGCACTTGCATATATGCATGTAATACACACATACACAAAAAAATAAAGCAAAAAATTCTTAATTTAAAAAATAAATGCTGATTGATATATATGGCATGATTTTCCTTTAACATAGTCAGCTATTAGCATATTCCTTAATTAAAGCTGTGGTTACAAATCTATTTTCTTTCTGGTTAGTTGTTTGAGGGTAGTTCTTCCTCTGTTGGGGTTAAAGTCACTTGCCAGTAAAAAACTTAAAATGCCTAAATGTTTATGAATTCCACTACCTTGAGCTTCAAAGCGGTGGCTCCATTTGATTCAATATTTTTATACTGTATATGTAATGGTATTAGTGAATTATAAGACAATGAATGACTCGTTCAAAATGGAACTACTGTTCTGTTTTAAAGGGATGGCCCATGTTCATTCTTGAGCTAATGTACATAATGACTTCCAGCAACAGCAGAGAGAAGGCATCTGAGAGTAGTGACAGTAACGAATGCTCACAACTTCGGAGCTTGGCAGTAATTATATCTTCTCCTTGAATGATTTCTTTCCATCATTACATATAACATCTTTCCTGAACCTTTGCCTAAAATCCTTTCTGCTGCTGATTACAAATTCAGATTGACTTCGTGTGGAGGGAATGAATGCATTAGTAGACTCTCTCCAAAGGGTTCTCAACTAAAGCAAGTCACCAACTTTCTTCCCTCCCTTCCTCCCTCATCTTTTTTTAAAAATTTATTGATTATTTTTATTTTATACATATGAGTTTATTGGCTGCATGAATATAAGTGCACCTGTGTTGTGCCATGCCCAAGAGGGTGCTGGATTCCTCTGAAACTGGAGTTATACATGGTTCTTAGCCACCATGTGGGTGCTGAGAATTAAACCCCCTGGGTCCTCTGCAAGAGCAGCCAGTGCTCTTAACCACTGAGCCATCTCTCCAGACAGAAACCCCCCACCAGCCCACTTCCTCATCTTAACCAAGCATAAAGGACCTACAACTATAAGAAATACCCATAAGACCTAGGATTTCAAGCATGGGACCCTGACACTGTATCCACCAAGACAGTAAATGAGCATTTAATGAAAGATCGTGTAGTAAGCTTGCTTGACATCTCCTGAGACTCCTAACAGTAAAGGCACTCACTAGCAATGGTGGGGGACTCTCGGGATAAGTGATTTCTAAGAATTTATGAAAACAGATGGTGGACAGAGGAATGGCTGCAGATGAAGGAGGACAAAGGGACCCAAACCCACACGGTATCCACGAGGGGTGGAGGATATAAATCTTCTGCATTGCAAAACGTGGGAGACCAGGCAATCCGTAAACATACGGACTGGTTTCATACGAACCCAGCTAAATGCAGAGGAAGAACCTCAATCACCTGGTTGTCCTGTGTGATATTTTGGTATTTAGGAGTTTCCAAGGAAGAAACCAAAATCCAAAATGGCCAGAGGCCTCACTCTGGAAGTCCTGACGAATTAGCTCTGTCCACTTTGCCCCAGACAATCAATGGGAAGGACAGAAACAGGGAAATATTTTAGTCAAATAGTCGTGTTGGGAAGATGAAGATGAAGTACTCAGCCTGCCTTCAGGGAACTGACTCGAGCTCTAGGCTTAAGCAGAGGAAGGACTGCAGCAGGGAGAGCCATGCATAATTGGGAGGCCTTGGTCACACTGTGGTCTGCTTACTATCTCCATCCTGCTCTGCAGGGTGACTCTGGAGAAGTCCTCATCACTTGAGTGCTGTAAGCCAGTTCCCATGGGAGAGGCCACCTTAGCTCTCACCGCAGGATAATTGTTCCCACTTAAGAGATGATCTCATCATGGGGTGACCTATCTGTCTCTGAGGCTTCACAGTTCCTGGCTCAGGACAGTGACAGCTTTTCAGGTACCTTTTGGGGACCTGGAACAGAACACTGTGAAAGCTGATAGCATGAAGCTGGAGAGATGGCTCAGGGGTTAAAAGCACTGGCTGCTCTTGCAGAGGACCCAGGTTTGAATCCCAGCACCCACATAGTGGCTAACAACCATCTGTAACCCCAGTTCCAGGGGATTCAACATCCTCTTCTCACCTCTAAAGGCACTGCACAACACAGGTGCACTTGCACGTATGGGGGTAATATATTCATATACATAAAACAATAAAAATAAAAGTTTTTAAAGTTGATAGTAAAAATACCTTAGTTACTCTTATCTTTGTAACTTTGGCTTGAAAGAAAGATAATATAAGGTTAGATAAATTAGGGCTAGGCAACCCTGTTTATGTTTAGACAAACATTTCTTGGGTGACTAACATGCTTACATGCAGAGTAGAGCAGAAATCTGAAAACTGACCAGTGGTGGTTGGAATGAGAATGTCCTCTACCAGCTCCAAGTGTCTGGACATTTTGTCCCCAGTTGGTGGCGCTGTTCTGAGGGGGGTCTTAGAAGGCGTGGCCATGCTGGAGGAAGCTCATCACTGGGGGTGGGCTTAGAGAGTTCAAAAGCCTTGCCAGTCTCCAGACCTTCTCTGCCTCCTGTGCCTGCTTGAATATGTGCTCTGCTGGCTATTCCTGCTCCAAGACCTCCTGCCACTATGCCTTCCCGCCATGATGGACTCTGATTCCCCTCAAACTGTCAATCGTAAGCTCAAATAAACTCTTCCTTTTATAAGTTCTCTTGGTTACAGTGTTTTATCAAAGCAACTAATATGTGACCCAAAGTGAAGAAGACAGATGCAAAATGAAGAGAGAAATACCAGGCTCTTCTGCTTTTTGTGGGCTCAAGCAGTGAGTTTTTTAAGAACATTATTTGTAGTCTGATTCACACAAGTAAGTAACAGATAAATCACCACATGCTAAAACCACCAAACAAGCCCCACCCGAGTACAGAAGAAAATTAGAATCTTACTGCCTTGTTCTGCAACAAAGGAAAGTAAAAAAAGAATCATATATTTAAAGAAGTGTTACAACATAAAAATAAATAAACACAAAGATGGCTTAAGGAAAAAGTAAAAACAGGAAACAAGAGAAGAAACTTCTAGTTAGCACTGTCAGAGAAATTTGAGCTGACACTCTACTGTAAAAGAACAGAACGCAATGAAAAATAAACAACCAGGAAAATGAAGAACACTTACAGACAACACGTTTGCAGAACTGGGGACATGGCTCAGAGAATGAAAGGGCTTGCTGCATCTGTACCTGAGGTTGGATCCAGGACACACGTCAAAGCAGAGTATGGCCTCCTGCACCTGTAACCCCAGCCCTCGGCAAGAGGAGCATGGACGGATGTAGAGGAGAGACTTGCAGAGCTTTCTGGCACCAACCTAGCCAAAACCCAGCCAGCTCCAAGTTCAGTGAGACCCGGAAGAGCACGACAGAACAGGGCATGCTCTGCTCTGCTTTGGTCTCCACGAGCACACACAACACACACACACACACACACACACACACAATTTGCACATATATTCTTTTCTTAGACTACATGTAAGAGAGCCAGAAGCCTTGGAATATAAATGCAAAGAAATCTCCCAGAGAGAAGACAAATGGATGGAAGTCACAAGAGACACAAAACATTTCCCAGTGTTGAAAGGTGACAGTCTCTCAGATGTAAAAGCATGTCCTCTGTACTCAGGGACAAAAATAGAATGAAGGAAGAGAGAAAAGGGCAGAAGGGAAAACGAGGACGGGAGAAACATGGGGTTTACATTATCTTGGCCATGAAAACTTGCTGCTGAACACAGGGTAGTGATTATTATAATGACCTTATTTTCCTGTATTTTCCTGTATTGCTTCTTGGATTTTTTTTTTTTTTTTTTTTTTTTTTTTTTTTTTTTT
>VZQC01000161.1:0-67218 GCA_009823505.1 Rhizomys pruinosus | reverse complement strand
TATATATATATATATATGGTTATGTTGATAAAACTTTAAAAATGATAAAACATGGGTTGTAAAACGATACAGAAAAATGACTGAAATTTTCACACAACGTTGCGTCCTCTCTGGGGAAGGAAGACGGGACACTGAGGGCTCCTAGAAAGCTGGCTTTGCTGACACGTGACTTGAGCAGAGCTTCATGGCGGTGTGACGCCACATCACAGCGATCCCAGGATGATCCCAGCTTGACCCTTAGCATGCGTTTCAACCAAGAGCGGGACCCAAATTGCTCTGAGAGCCTGTTCCTGCAGATTTCTCCCTGAACTGCACTCTTGGACAAAGGCCTTCCTCTTTCTTTATTGAAATTGTCAGCTGGTGTGAAATGGGGATGTAAAAGCAGATCCTTATTTTATCAGAGATTTTCTTCTATCTGGCCGCAGCTGGCCTAGACCAGCACACCAGGCACAAACATGCTGTCAGTCTGATTCCACTGCTGTTTGCACCACACACGGACAAGATGTTGCTTTCAACTCTGTCTACTGTTTGCAACATTTGCTATGCATGACAAACACAGGTACATATTCATGCATTGTTCTGGGTTAAGGGCAAGGAAAGGCTATGAGAGATTAAAGCTATATGTTTAAGTTACAGGAGGAACTGAGCCCTAGTACGCTTGTTTACGTTATAAGCAAGCCAAGACAGTGTTAAATGGCCTCAAAATACAAGATTAACTTTTTGGTTACAAGGTTAGGTAAAAATCATTTGTCATTAGGTTAGGTAAATTTTTGTTTTATAAAGAGAGAACTTGGGGCTGGAGGGATAGCGCAGCCGTTAAAGGCTGAGGCTAAGAACCACAAAAGAAAGTGATTCCTGAGCCGGGCGTGGTGGCACATGCCATATATATATGCCACCATGCCAGGGAAAGAATTTCAGGTTTAAAGAAAGATGTGTCAGGCTGGAGAGATGGCTCAGCAGTTAAGAGTACTGACTGCTCTTGCAGAGACCCAGGTTCGATTCCCAGCACCCACATGGTGGCTAAGAACCGTCTTAGGCTGGGCGTGGTGGCGCATGCCTTTAATCCCAGCACTTGGGAGGCAGAGGCAGGCGGATCTCTGTGAGTTCAAGGCCAGCCTGGTCTACATAGTGAATTCCAGGCCAGCTGGGACTAAAGGGAGACCCCCCCTCTCAAAAAGACCAAAAAAAAAAAAAGTAGCATTGTATGGGGTATGGGGAGGGGGGTTAATAACATAACACAACATACAGCAAAGATGCCCCTAGACAGGCAAGAGTCCCTTTCCCCAAATCCCTCTGCTTGCCAAGGATGCCTGAGCCCAGCTCTTTCTCCCTCTCTCATTACTCTCTTGTTTTCTCTCTACCCTCTTCTCTCCATTCTCTCTCTTTTTCTTTCCATCCAACTGAAGCCCACAACTCCTGTCCCAGTTCTCATCCTCTCTCTTTTCAAGAGACTCTCAGTCCTCCTCTTTCAGGTTGGTGTTCCGCTTACGTCCTTTATATCCTTCCCCATACACTTTGGAAGGTGGTGAGAGATGAGGAGTTCTAGAGCTTTCTTATTGAAATTAACATTTCCACTCCTGTTACTAACAAAAAAACAAAAGTTGACACTGGAAGAAAACCAAGAACAAAACACCTGCCAATATGGCCAACAGTGTTTTCTAGAAGGAAGAGGCGATAGGAAGGAGATGCAGCGGATGAAGGACAGAGAACCATGACTGGATTACCACAGTTTCCAGCCAACTTCTGCAGCATCTCTAACTGCAGTATGAGGTCAACGCTCTGTGTCTGATCTTATCCCAAATTTCTTCAGCCCAGACTCTTGACTGGACTTGTTGATTTCACCAATCAATAATCCCTTCCCTCCTTCCTTCCTTCCTTCCTTCCTTCTTGATAATAGTGTAGATTAAAATATCAAAGTATAAATCACTTTAGAAACAAAGTTCTATGCATAACACACACAGTGTTTGCAGCTCAAAGTCAACTTTTTAAAATGTTTAAAAAAAATTGGGGGTGTTTTTTGAGACAGGGTTTCCCTGTAGCCCCAGCTGGCCTGGAACTTGCTCTGTAGACCAGAGATCTGCCTGCCTCTGCCTCCTGAGTGCTGAGATTAAAGGCATGCACCACCATGCCCAGCTTAAAATTTTATTTTTATGTGTATGAGTGTTATGCCTGCATGTATGTGTGCACACCAGTGCCATGCAGTACTGTGGAGGACAGAAGAGGGCATTGGATCCCCTGGAACTGAAGTTACAGATGGTTGTCAACCACCATATGGGTGCTAGGATTTGGACCTCTTAACCGCTGAGCCATCGCTCCAGCCCCAAAGTCAATTTTGAAAACCTACCATGTGCACTATTACAAAGAAATCATGGCTAATCCACAGAACCCACAGGACCACTTGGTGTCTTCCACAGGAGATCCCTGGGCATCCTTCTAACCCTTCTTCCAGCATGTAATTCCTATGCCAGAACCCCAACTGCCTGTGGCTGGGCTCCTCTGTCCAGTGTCAAAAGCCATCTCACCCCCAGGTCTGTGGATTCTCTATTCTCCCAACATGCACAGATTGCCTGACAGCCGGGAGGTGACCACTCTCATCTCTGTCCCTTTCTCCAGTAGCTGTTCCTTCCCAGGAGCATAGCCTGGCCTTTCAACTGACAGAAATCAGGAAAGTAGATAGGCAGCTTCCCCTCCGTTCCCCAGTCCAAAGCAACGTCTTTGACCCCTCCAATCCCAGGCTTTCTGGGCTCCCTGTGTTTCTCATGGTTCTGTTCAGCCCAGCCCCTCTGTGAGCTTCCTGGTCTATTGCTGTGTCTCTCTAGCAAGACAGTACCTTCCTGCTCAAAGGAACAGGAGTGTGCATTTTAATTACCTGCCTCCCAGAGTCCTTTACTACTTACTGCTTGTTTCAAAACTCCTGAGTCAAAAGAACTCCCTCCATTTGTCTAAGGCTTTGCCAAGCCCATCAATCCTCCAGTGAGTCCTACTGGGAAATTTACCAGCACAATCTAGGTCTAAATCTAGGCCCAATTCCAGGATTCATTCTTGTGGTCCTTCTTAAGGTTCTTGGCAGAACGAGGACTAGTGCATTTGGCAAGATCCTAAGAACTCACATCCCCACTGAAGCCATATATACATACAATAGACTAAGTTATGCATAATGCATAAACAAAAGACTGTCTAAGAGGCAAAGTTCACAATGAAAAAGAAAAGAGAGGAAGCACCTCTCATCCCAAGGGAGAATTTCACAGATTCCATTACAGGCAGAAATTCAGGAAGTGGAGAGGAATTACTCCACAAAAACCAGGTACAAGGAATTTCTGCTTTCCTCTAAAATCCCATTAAATTTGGCATCAGGTTCCTGACTCTCCCAAGATTGGGGAAGAATCCAGTATTGTAGTTACCAGGTTTTCTTGGCTCTGCCACAGGAATGGACAAGGGCCCAGGCTTTCCCAGCTGCAGAGGGGGGTTCCTGATCTACAGACTACAGTGGTTGGTTGCCAGGGTAGCCACTATGGATTTGCTGCTGCATGAGATAGCCTATTCTATCAGGCAGGCCCTCCGGGAGGACTGTGATAGACTTCTTGGTGTTTGTTCTTATTTTCCACTAAGACCTCTGTTCAGGCTCCCAAAACCCAGTGTACAGGCTCCAGCCTGCTGACGCCTCCCACCTGAGCTCATGCAGGCTTGGTGGAATGCAGCCCTGCTGTCCTGGAAACCTACACCCATTACACACGCACGCGCGCGCGCGCACACACACACACACCTACCTAGATTTCCCCATCTTAGAGAATTCACCACTAATGCTTTAATCGCAGCGACTGTTTCCACTGTCCTGAAGAGTTCTCCTTAAGTCTGATTACAAAGCTCTAAGTGGAAGACTTTATCCTGGAAGTCAGGATCTTCTCTGTCTTGGACTTTGAAACACAAAGGGTTATTTTTTTTTCTCCTAAGGAACAGAACCAGCCTGCTCAACCAGCACAGAACTCAAGGCTAAGATGAAATTACCTTATTGTTTTTTGCTGATAGAGCGAGGGCAGTCAGAAGGGTAAGAGATCAGTTACCTTCTCTGCAGCTCTCTGCTGCACTGGTCAACACTGAGCCTACAGAGTGGTGTGTTGGGTGGGACCGGGGTGGCTAGAAGCTTGAACAAAGGAAGTTTGAACCTCCGATGATTTCGTCAAAAGGGCAATTCAGAATGAGAAGCTGTAGGAAGAAGCCTGAGCCGCGGGGGTTTGCAGGATTAGCTGAAGCGCTGCAGCCATGCCCTGAGGCACCCGGAAATGAAGAAAGGGCATGTTCCGGTGCAGAAGTTGGATTAACGCTAGTGTAAAGAATAGAGTACGGGGGCTGGAGAGATGGCCTAGCGGTTAAGAGTGCTGATCACTCTTGCAGAGGACCCGGGGTTCGATCCCCAGCACCCACATAGCGGCCGAAAACCGTCTGAAACTCCAATTACAGGAGAACTCCAGTTCCAGGGGAATCCGACACCCTCTTCTGACCTCCGCGGCATTGCACAACACGGGTGCACAGACCTGCATGCAGACAGTACGCTCATACACATACAGAAAAAAAAAAAAAAAAAAAAAAAAAGAGTACGGAGCCTGGAGAGCTCCTTGCTGCTCACCAAGGCCCTCAGTCTGGAATCCAGTTGAAGCTCTGTCAGCAGTGGAACAATAACTGCTGCTCGCTCACAAGGACCAGGTTCAAATCCCAGCACCCACATCGGGTGGCTCATAGCTCCAAGGAATCCGACCCGCTCTTCTCTGCTCTATAAATCATGCGTGCAGACACAAATAAAAATATATAATTAAAAAGAAAGAACAGTGTCCCATGGGCCAGAGTCTGAACAGTGGTAACCATTGGCCGAGAAGCTGTGGGGTGATCTGTTTAGGAGCTCAAAGCCTACCCACGCCAGGCAGGCTTCGTGACCTGGAGTGCCCTGTTTAGGAAGGGCCATGGGAGAACGAGTATGCTAGGTTCAAGGAACCCACAGAAATCTGGATGATTTCGCTCCTTTATCTGTACCCAACATAAGAGGGAAAGTAAGGTTGATACAATCCTATACCTGTACCCTATGTTACACTGAAGTTCAACAAGTGTTCCCCGGCTCTACCACAGTGCTGGTCACTCTGTCAGAGATAAGAGAACAGCCACCCTCACTGGCCTGAAGGTGTCCTCTGTCCTCTAGACTTTTAGGGACCTCAAATTCAAGCCGAACCACAATTCACACCTTCAATGCTAAAAAGAATTTCAAGACAAGCCCATTAAGTGCAGGAGAGTTGGGGGTTTATTTAAAGATGTTTTAATATAGGCTTAAGCGTGAGGGGTAAAAGAAAGAACAGTGCAAGACATACTCAAGTGAGGGCGTGTGGCCCCCAGGAGAAAAGTAAGACATGGGCACAGGCCTCACCAAGACAGAGTGAGCGACTGGTTGTCCTAGGGTTAGCCACAGGCACCATTTCAGTGGTTCTCAAGCTACAGTTCAAAAGGTTTCCAAGAAACTGTTTTTCCTTCTCTTTCTCTTTTGACAAAGAGATAGATGAGAGTGTCTTGAGCCCCAGATGGAATTATAATCTGATAAAATAAAACCAGAAACCAGCTGGGTGTAATGGTACAGGCCTTTCATCTAGCACTTGGAAGGCAGAGGCAGGAGGATGCTGTGAGTTCAAGGCCAGCCTGCTCTACATAGTAAGGCTAGCTGGGGTTACATAGTAAAACCCTATCTCAAAACAAAACAAAGCAAAAATAAACAAGCAAACATACCAGAGACCACCGGGGTTGTGAGTGGTATACATGTGCCATTTCCCTGTAAACCGGGTTTCTGGTGAGATTCCTGGAAGATGCTAAGTTTGTGATAGAAAAGGGAGAAAGACTTCAAGCAGTCTGTAATTATGTTGCAATTATTGTTCCACTGCCGACAGAGCTTCAGCTGGATTCCAGACCGAGGCCTTCTCTCTCTGTTTTTGTCTCCCCAAATTTCTGTACCTTTCTGTCCTGCCTCGGTTCCATCACGTACCATATTAAGAAACAGCCTTATAGGGCAAGCATCAGCCCAAGCAAACAGGAGAAGTTATAAATATTAATTCTCACTAAAAGAATTAGTGTTTTCAAAGATGACTGCTTTCGTATTTGGTATGTAGGCAACAAGGAAACACCCTCGAATATTTCTGGAGCCAGGGGGATCAAGCAAGTTCAAAGCTAGCCAGGGCTACTAGTCAGATCTATCTTTTAAAAGGGGGTGGCTGGAGAGAATGAAGATTAAGAACATCAGCTGTTCTTCCAGAGGACCCAGGTTTGATTCCCAGCATCCACATGATGGCTAACAACCATCTGTAACTCCAGTTCCTGAGGATCCAATGCCCTCTTCTGACTTTCCCTTCCTTGGGCATTGCACGACAGGAGTGCACTTATAAACATGCAGGCAGTACACTCATGTGGAGAGCAGGTGTGGCGACAGTCCTAAGAAGGCACCCGAGACTTTAGCAAAATCTTATGACTAACACCTGAGTCTTATGATTAACACCTGATTCCCTCCTACCTCCAAGTAAAGTCACGCTCACCGTTTGAGCTGTGCAGGTGCACCCTGTATACAAGATCAGGCCAGATGGTACCAATAGACTAAGGCCAAGCAACATGGGCTGGGAAGGTGGATAAATAGAGGGACTTTCTAGATAGAGGGATATACACTCTCTCTCCTTTCTAGTCTGAGAGAGAAGCTTGCTTGCCTGAGGAAGGAGAAGACTTGGAGAAGGGAGAAGGCTTAGAGGGAAAGACCTGAGGCTTAGAGGGAGAAGCTTGGAGAAGGAGAAAAGATGTGCTTGAATAAACCGTTCTGACAAGACCTGCCTGCCTGAATAATAAACCGCTTTGAGAAGACGAGCAAGAGTTGCTTTGCTGCTGCGGCTTCATACAAGTGTTTCCTACAAGTGTGCAAGTGTTTCATACACACTCATACGCATAAAATAAAAATAATAAATTTTTTGGTCTTTTTGAGACAGGGTCTCCCTGTAGCCCCAGCTGGCCTGGAATTCACTATGTAGACCAGGCTGGCCTTGCTCTTATAGAGATCCACCTACCTCTACCTCCTGAGTGCTGGGACTAAAGGCGCACGCCACCACACCTGGCTAAGAAATAATTTTTTTAAAAATGGACATTTATCATTCAACTATTCTTTGGAAAATATTTTCTTAAACTGTTATATTCATCTTTTCCCTTAGTTTATGCTATCCTTATATGAGGTTTAAATTTTTATCTAGAAATACAAGGTTTAAATTTTATCTAGAAATCTAATAATTTTTATTGGTATTTGGAATTTGGAGAGGTTTTTTTTTTTTTTTTTTTCAGTTTTTGAGCCAGGGTCTCCCTGTAGCTCCAGCTGGCCTGGAACTCACTCTATATATAACCAGGCTGGCCTTGCTCTTACAGAGATCCGCCTGTCTCTACCTCTCAAGTGCTGGGATTAAAGGCTTGAGCCACCACTCGGGGCTCTCACCACAGTCATTTGTAGAACACTTTCATCATCTCAAAAAAAGACCTATAACTGTTTAGCTTCACCCTCCTGATCCGTATCTTGTCTTAGCCCTAAGCAATCACCACTCTGTTTTCTGTCTCTCTAGCGTTCCCTATTCTGAACACCTCGTGTATGGCATGATGCGTCATGATGCATCATGAAAGCTAGAATTCTCCAAACTGACTCACTAGAGAGAATGACGTAGGTGCAGAGTGGTGGGAGGGGCTGGCAGGCCAAGGAGAGCTGTGAGGCAGGCAGTAGATGCAGGCCCCATAAGTGTTCAACGATGAAGCTCTTGGGTGCAAGTAAGACATCCCTGAGCTGAGAATGCCTCAAATAACAGGGACACGACATCTTGGTAAAAGAAATCTGCAGGTAGATGGGTCTAAAGCTGTCCCCAGCTCACTCATGTTAACAGTAACAGGAGCCCAGCCCTTCCCATCTTTCACCATCTTAGTGCACTGACTCAGGCCGAGACCTTCCTCCTCATGATGCTATTGTTCTCTAAGGTCTCACCTCTTAATACGATCCCTTACAGAAGCATAAACTTGAAGACAAGCAAACATTTCCCCAGTAACCTTCCCAGTAGACTTCCTATTGGGTACCCTGGGCCGGGATCACAATGTATGTCTCTGCCCTGGCTGCAGGGCCTGGAGAGAGGTACATGTCTACCCGTTCCAGCCTCTGTGGAGTTGTGAGCTCTGCCAACAAGAAACAAAGAAAGGAGGCTGGGTACCCGCGCTTGGAAGCACAAAGGGAACCCAGAACAGCACAACATCCTGAGCCAACAAAGGACAGTCTTTCCAATAGAGCCAAATGCCACAAGACAATGAAAGCTAAGAAAATCGTGGTAGTGTGGGTTTTCAGAAGGTCACTGGAAGCCTTCAGCTGCCACATTCTAATAACTGAGAGGAGGAAGCTGTCAGATCACAGAGCTTGGAGTTGAGAGAGAAGGGGTGACAGAAAAGCACAGGGACTTTTAGAACAAAACCCAGGGGAAGAGTTGGGCACCAGGGTCAAATGAGCAGTGCTCGACAGGAAGTGAATAAGTACGGAGGCGTGAGTTCCGCTCTCACTGCCGCGGCTCAGTCACGGAAGCTCAGGTCGATAGTGGGCAACATAAAACAGTAAGGATAGATTCCCAAATAAAGGGCACATTTGTTTAACACCGAAGCAGGAGAAGAATCCATCAGGGAAAGTTACTGCATACAAACCTTAGCGCATGACTGGCTTAAATGGCAATGTACGGCACACACAGTCAGAAGACCAGTGACAGAGCAGAGCAAGGATGCTTGGTATCTATATCTCACATGTGTCCAAACAGTCCTAATGTTCACAGCAGCTCTGATGGGTGGGACTTTGATTATCTTAACTTGACATGTGGGAAAAGAATCTTGAGACTCTTAGCTCTGAAAATGCAGCCCCAGCATGGGTTCAAATTCCGTGTCTTGGGGCTTCAGAGTCTGTAGTCTCAAGTGCTAGATTGAAATCGACTCAGAAAATTGCCAGTTTATCCATCGGATCTGTAAAGCTGAAAGAATGATGCTATCCTGCGGCGTCCAAGCTGAGAAAAGGGGCGGTTCATGCATCCCCGGGTGACGAGGCGTGATTTACTTCAGCTTTGGGGAAAATGATCTACTGAAACTGAAAATACACAAAATAAAAAGCCATCTGCCTCACTGTGGGCAGTGTATGCTATAGAAATTCAAAATATGAAAGGATAAAGATATTTACTGAAGAGTGTTATGAAGAAAAGCAATTGTTTCTTAGAGATTTATTTTCTTTTTCTCCTTCCTTCCTTTCTTTACTTCTTTCTTTATCTTTCCTTCTTTCTTTTTTGAGACAGGGTCTCCCTGTAGCCTGGAACTCAATATGTAGACCAGGCTGGCCTCAAACCCACAGAGATCTGCCTGCCTCTGCTTCCCTTGTTCTGAGACTAAAGGGCATGCGCCACCACACTGGTCTCAGAAGACAATTATTTTAAACTTTGAAGTAGACTTATCTGTTTATCAGTTGAGAATTCTTAACAGCATCTGATCAGCCATACCAAGAATGAAGTTGCTTATTCCCTAACACCAATCAGTCTTATTCCATCAAAATATTTTTATTTTAAGCCTGAGTGTAGTGGCCAGCCAGGGCTGCATATTGAGACCCTGTCTCAAAAAAAACATTTATTTCACTTTTTACATAAACTTGCTATAAGTTTCATATCTCCAATCAATAAAAAGACTGTGTTGCATTGCTTCTTATAACTAATCTTTTTAGTTTTATTTTATTAATTAAAAAAAAAGTCTTCACTCTGCTTCCCTGGAACTCTGTATGTAGACCACCCTGGTCTTGAACTTAAGGCAATCCTCCTGCCTCAGCATTCCAAGTGCTGGGATTACAGCCATGAGTCATCACCCTCAACTGTCAGTATATATATATTATATATGAAGATGATGAAACAATGTTACAGTTTCACTGTAGCTTTAGACACAGTGCCATTAGTGCCTGGCATGAATGTCTTTACTCCTCTGGGCTGAGCCTCCCAGCCATCTGGAAGCATGCAGAAACTTCTCATCTCTGATGTGAAGGGGCGGTCCGCTCAGTCTCCAATTCCAGGAGAACTCCAGTTCCAGGGGAATCCAAGACCCTCTTCTGACCTCCGCGACATTGCACGACACGGGTGCACAAACCTGCATGCAGACGTACATTGATACACATAGAGAAATAAATTAAAAAATTAAAAAATTTAAAAAGTCTTGTAAATAATGTGCTGTTGACTCTAAGAAGCATAGTCAAAAGATTCCCTTGTGTGTGTGTGGACACTTGTTTCAATGGTGTGCACAGAGGATTGATTGGACATCATACGTTATGGGTTATAGGAAGCCAAGGCTGTCAGCATACGTTATGGGTTATAGGAAGGCTTTTATTAAATTGATTCTAATGAAAATCTGTAAGAGTTCATCAAAAGAGAACGAGTACTCAGCCCAGGCCTTCACAAGCTGTGCTGGTCCAGGGCAGGTCACGTCATTTCTTGACAGACTCCTCCACGCAGGCACAGCCCACACACACCTGGTGGCAGGAGCCTTTGCTGGCTGGGACCACACCTGGCCCATACACTCTGATGCAGTAACACCCCCCCCCACACACACACACACACCACACACATGCACACCAAAGATGTCTCCAAATGCTGTCAGACATTTTATGGGGGGCTCCAAAACTCCGCTCTAGTTGAGAATCTCGATTCATTGTCCGAAGAGAAACACAGAGCCGAGTGCATCCTTAAACTTGCTTCCGCCTCAGTGTTACCACACACAGGCTATTTTCTCCAGAGCCACTAGAGGGGACACTCTGCTACACAAAGAACAAAAACAGTCTTCCCTCACGACTGGTTTCTACCTCTGACAGCTCCAGTCTTAAATAAATAGTCGTCAATGTTGGGAATGATAACCCTTAACCTCGAAGCTGGAAGCACTATGTGTCTTGTGCTTTGTTGGTGTTTTCAGACATGGTTAAGAGAGAACAAAATGGACGTGGCTTATGAAACATTCCTTCTATGGCAACGTGATGAATCACCCTTCTAAAAAAAGACATGACCAAAAAAAAAAAAAAAAGACATAAATATCCATCTCCATGAGGGAGCCTGTGGAACATTTAGGCTAGGAGGTGAGAATTTGGTCCTTCCGTATCCTGCCTTCCAGGCTGTGTGAGATTGACACAGTTTCTTAGCCTCTCTGGTTTTACATATAATAGAGCTAGGGAGAATAAATGTAAGACATTAAGTAACTTGTATAATGTTGCTTGGTGAGTTAGGGGGTCAAACAGGGATTTGGATGCCATGGGGTCCTTGACAGGGCAGGTACCAGGAGAATCAAGTGAGATGCATTTGTGTGGGAGTCTGGGAGACAGAAAACCCCACAGAAGCGAAGCACGTGGCTGTTCACAATTGTGGGAGTAAGGGGCATGGCTGAGGATGGCCTTGGTGGATCCGCACTGAGCCAGTTGTCAGTGGCCCCAGGCCGCCATCCCCCATCCCTGAGGCTCGTGGATTCCCTCCACGAGGCAGTGTTTGAGGTGTTCCTCGATGTTTTAGTGAGTTATTTAGACACCCCCAGCATGCTAACTCCTTTTTATTCATTTATTGGTTTATTTATCTGTTTTTGTGTATAAGTATATTGCCTCCATGCTTGTAAATCCATCTGTGTCGTGTAATGCTCACAGACGTCAGAAGGTGTCAGATCCCTGGAACTGGAGTTACAGACATTTGTTAGTTGCCATGTGGGTGCTGGGATTCAAACTTAGGTCCTCTGCAAGCCAGTGTTCTTTAACCACTGAGCCATCTCCCCAGCCCTAAAAGGTAACTACCTACCTACTCCACCTAGAAAAATGTCTTCTTCTATCTCAATAAATATAAATTCCAGTCTTCTACCTTATAGATCAAAAAGATCACTGTTGATTTCTCTTATGTAACCCATATTTAACTCCTTAATAAATCCTGTTAGCTAGGTGTTTAAAATGATCTTGAATACAACTATTTCTCATATCCTGCAGTATTACCACTACAGTCCAAGCCACTGTCTCTTGTTGGATGTCTGAAATAAATTTTGAGCCATCTCTTGCTTTTCCACTCCATAAGGCATCACTTTCATGCTAATATGGAAGGTATTGTAACATGGAAGTGCCTATATATGAACACAGAAAAAGTGGTTAGTGGAGCTGAATGCCTGAATTTTGTTTATTTGTTTTGTCTTTTCGAGAGGGTCTCCCTGCAGCCCCAGCTGTCCTGGAACTCACTCTGTAGACCAGGCTGGCCTTGAACTCACAAAGATCCACCTGCCTCTGCCTCCCAAGTGCTAGGATTAAAGGCGTGCACCACCACGCCCGGCCAAAACCATCTCTTAAGTACCTTTTAAGCCCTAAACCGCAGAAGGAAACACATTTCACGGGAGAGACCCAGTTCACATGAATTTTACTGTTAATGTACTTAATGTTTTTATTTTGCTTTCCTTTGCATTGTCACTGGAAATCAGGGTTGACCACAAAATAATGGCTGTTGGCCTGAGCTTTGAAAGCATAGCACTGCCAGGAATGCAGCACACACTTAGAATTCCTTCCAGCTATCAGAGGCAGAGGCAGAGGCAGAGGCAGAGGCAGAGGATGGGGAACCTAGGCCTGACTGGGCTTCTAGAAAGAACCTGTCTTTTAAAAATAGTTTAAACACAGCTTTAGTCCCAGCACTCAGGAGGCAGAGGCAGGTGGATCTCTGTGAGTTCAAGATCAGTCTGGTCTACAGAGTGAGTTCCAGGCCAGCTGGGGCTACAGGGAGATCCTGTCTTTTAAGAAAAAGACCCCAAAGTTTTATTTTTATTTTTTTATCTGTATGAGTATATTGCCTTCATGTATGTGAGTGCATCTGTGTCATGCAACACCCATGGAAGTCAGAGGAGGGCATCAGAGTCCTTGGAACTGGAGTTACAGATGGTTGTTAGCCACCATGTGGGTGCTGGGAATCAGAGCAAGGTCCTCTGCAACAGCAGCCAGTGCTGTGAACTTCAGAGGACCTAGGCTCAGTTTCTAGCACTCAGAAGTGGCTGACAGCCCTCTGTAACTCCAGTTCCAGGGTATCTAGCACTCCCTTTTGGCGTTTGTGGTCACTGCATCCGTGAGGTGCACTTAAATACATGGAGACAAAACACTCATACATACAAAATAAATGTTTAAAGAAATCAGGGCCAGGGCTGGAGAGATAGCTCAGCTGTTACGAGCACTAGTTGTTCTTGCAGAAGACACGGGCTGGAATCCCAGTACCCATGATGGTGGCTGGAGATACTATCTGTGTCTCTAGTTCCAGGGAATCTGACACCCACCTCTGTCCTTCTTGGGATTCCATGATGTGTGTGCACTTATGTACATGCAGGCATGACATCATACACACAAAAATAAAGCCAAAATAATTTGTTTAAAATCAGGGGCTAGGTCTGAGTTCAACCTCCAGTACTGTAAGTACAAATGAATAAAACAAGAGCTTGGTATGAGATTCTGTCAAGACAGGAGGGAGTGTAAGTCCTCATAGCTGTTGGGGAGGAAGCAGGAGAGATGGCCCCACATATCATTCAGTGGTACTAAAGATAAACCTGCTACACTTGCCAGGAGAAGACTCTGAGGTGTGTGACTCTCACTTAGAGCGACTCTACGTTCAGGGTCTCTAAATGCACCTGAATATGGGAGGTGGGCCACTGGGCAGCAGTCCTCGGGCTGGACGCAGCCCAAGGAGAGATGGCACAGCATGCTGACAAGGAAGGAAACTCGAAGTCCAGCACTTCCTGAGCGCTTCTCGCACACCAGACATCAGGCATTGCACCGAGCACTTACAGGAGCCATGGGCCACAAACTAATCTGTGCTCAGATTCTTCTTCCTGTGCACTAAGAAGAATTCTGGCTTTCCCAGCCCAGTCTCTTCCTCTGCCCCATGAGCAAAGAATGGGACAGGGGATATTTATTTTAAAAATTAAATTAAAATTTAAAAAAAGAAAAACTTTGGAAAGAACTTGGGAAAAAGAAAGGAGGCTAAAGCCGTGGGGAGTGGAGGCCCCTGAGAGGCAGCACAGGACGCAGGGCTCTGTGCAGTGCGTAAACATGCTCAGAAGCAGCACAGGGCTCTATACAGCATATGAGAAACTGCACGGTCCTGATAAAGAAGAGTATTCTGCAGTCACAGGTTTACCAGCAGCCACCCTGCTTTACAGGAACCGCCCCGAACAAGCTTTCAAGGTCCATTCATAGAAGAGCATAGGGCAGTAAGCTTGCAGGTCTCCAGACATACCCAGTTGAGGTCCTGTAGGCAATGCTGTTTTTCTAAGAAAAGAAAGAAAGGAAAAGAAGGAAAGAAGAACAGAAAGGAAAAAAAGAAAGCAAAAACAATCATATAAAAATGCAAAGGATCTAGAGAAGCCAAAATAATTTTGGGAAAGAACAAATCTGCTGGATTCACACTCCCAGGTTTCTAAGTTTATGCAGCTGTCTTAGTCGAAGCAGTGTGGCACTGAAAGAAGAACAGAAACCCAGATCAATGGAGAACACAAGGGGCGGGGCTGGAGAGATGGCCTAGTGGTTAAGAGCACTGACTGCTCTTGCAGAGGACCCGGGTTCGGCTGGAAACCGTCTTTTGCTCCAGTTCCAGGGGAATCCAACACCCTCTTCTGACCTCCGCTGCATTGCATGACACAGATGCACAGACCTACATGCATACAGTACATTCATACACATACAAAAATAAAATAAAATTTTAAAAAAAAGAGTCTAGGGGCTGGAGAGATTAAGAGCACTGGCTGTTCTTCAGAGGATCTGGGTTCAGTTCCCAGCTCCCACGTAGGGGCTAACTGGCTGCAACTTCAGGTCCTGGGGATCTGATGCCCTCTTCTGGCCTCTGTAGGCACTGCATGCATATGGTGCACTCAGATGCAGGCAAAATACTCCTGCAGGTAAAATGAAAAAAATAAATAATAAAAAATTGAGTCTAAAAACAAAAACATTAATATTATGGTCAGTTGATTTTTGAGAAAGGGGCAAAGACAGTTTGTAGGAGACAGAATAGATTATCTTTTAAGTAAACTTTATTTGAGAATAGCTTTTAAGTATCATTGAGATTATTTAATCTTGCAATACTTGATCCCTGGATATCTGTACATCCACATGAAAATAGTAAATTTGGATTTCTACTTTACATCATAAGCAATATTAACTTGAAACCATTTAAAAGCTAATGTAAGAACTGGAACCGTAAGACTCTTACAAGAAAACTCTGGCGTAAGTCTTCATGACCTCGGGTTAAACAAAAATTTCCAAACTACGATGTGAAAAGCACAATCATTTGGACTTCTGTAAAATTAAAACTCTTATACCTAAAATATACCAAAAATATAAGGAAGTATGCTGCTGGAGAGATGGCTTAGCGGTAAGAGTGCTTACTGCTCTTCCAGAGGACAGGAGTTCAGCTCCCAGCACTCATGCCGAGCAGTCCACACTGCCTGTAACTTCACCTCCAGAATCTGATGCCCCCTTCTGGCCTCTGTGGACATCTGTACACATGTACATACACTCGCACAGACATATGCACATACAAATAAATAATAAAATCAACGAAAACAAATCTTTTAATAAAATAAAGCTGATATGGTGGCATACTCCTTTATTCCCAGCCCTTGGGCAGAGGCAGGCAGATCGCTTTCAGACTAAGGCAAGCCTGGCCTACATAAGTGAGTTCCAGGCCAGTTGGGGTTACCAGGAAACTCTGTCTCAAAATTAGTTAATTGATTAATTAAAACTGTGGAAAAAAACCCACAGCCAGGGAGATATTTGTAAAATATAGAGTGGATAAAGGACTTATGCTCAGAATTCCCTGAACTATGAAGAGCCTGTATAATTCAATGTAAGAAGGCACAAAAAGCAATTTAAGGTGAACAAAGGATTTGAACAGACAGTTCTGCAAAGACTACCAGCTCATGAAAAGACACTCGACATCATTAGTCATTAGGTAAATGCAATTCCAAGCTGCAAAGTCGTATCATATCACCCATCAAAAAGAGACCATGTTGGCCAGGATGGAGCAAATCTGAAACTTCACCCATGACTGGCTGGGACTGAACCAATGTGGGGCTTTGTAAACACTTCAGCACTTCCTCAGAAAACTGACACATGGAGTTTCCCCATATTGAAAAATGAAACATCCCACTCAGTTTAACATTTTAAAGTCTTGGGTCTCCACTGGATGGAATTATGAGGGGAAATTCTGGAAACTTCAGGAGGCGGGGCCGAGCTGCAGGAAGCAGTTCCACAAGACTCTATTCTTCTTAATTTTTCTTTTATTTTTGGTTTGTTTTTGAGTGTGTGTGTGTGTGTGTGTGTGTGTGTGTGTGTTGATCATGCTTGTGTATGTGTGCTGGAATGAGCGTGTGCACAGGTGCACGTGTGTTCCTGAGTGTGCAGGCTGCAGTTGACACTGGCTTCCTCAATCACTCTCCATTTTATTCATTGAGTCACTGAAGCCCAAGCTTGCCAGTTCTTACTAATCTAGCCGGCTTGCCCCAGATCTGCCTGGATTTTTCTTACGTAGCTTTTGGGGATGCAAACTCTGGTTCTCATGTTTGCATAGTGAACACTTTACCATCTGAGCCATCTCCCTCCTCTCTGCTTCCCATCTGCCAAGAAGATCCTGTCTCGGCCCCATGTTCCTGACTCTAGGATGTTTCACACGCACAGGAGCCCAAGCGACCATGAGCCACACTGGATCTTCCCTTACAACTTTTTTTGGTCACTGAAATGTTAAAAGTAACTAACAGAGCCCAGAAATGCCACTCCTTGGATTCTGCCCAAGAGACAAAACACACACACACACACACACACACACACACACACACACACACAACTTTGTACATCAGTGTTCTTGGCAACATTATTCTAAGCATAATAGAAGTGAGTTGGACCTGGGTACCGACCTTCAATCTCAGCTATTCAGGAGACTGAGGGGGCAAGATTCCAGGTTCAGTCTGCTGATGATTAAGGGGAGAAAGGAGGGGCGGTTCTTAGTCTCGTTCATAAAAAAAATTTAAAGATGGACCAAAGAAGAAGCTTTTAGGAACATTTTAGTTAGAATTTGAAGAATAAAATCCTCAGGGCAGTGAGCTGCAATCACGCAGCTCCTGGGGGGGGGGGGTGCCGTGAGGCTACGCAGGGTTGGGGCCTGCATGGAGGTCAGATGTAGAGCAGTGGGCAGCCACAGAACAGAGACGGGAAAGCTTTGGAAAAAAGTAAAGAAATACAAGAGGCTAGGGCAGCCCACGGTGTTAAAGTTTGTTTAGAAAAGGGATATGGGGGCTGGAGAGATGGTCCTAGCGGTTAAGAGCGCGACCGCCCTTACAGAGGACCGGGTCGATCCTCCAGCACCCAACTATGGCGGCGAGAAACCATCTGAAACTCGCAGTTCCAGGAGAGACTACAGTTCCAGGGGATACCGACACCTCTTCTGACCATCCGAACATTGTCAACACGGTTGCATAGATGCCCATGCAGACAAGTAACACATATCATACAAATAAAAAATACAAATGTTTTTAAAAGAAAGGGATATGAAGATGAAGGAAGATATGATATTCTGAAGAACTGAGCCAAGCAGGCAGACCTGCAGAGAGCTCCACGTGTCTGCCGGGTCCAGAAGCACTGCGTTGGGAGGAGGGACTCCAGGCCGCAGAAGTCCACTATCTCAGCCCACTAGGTATTCTGTCTATTTAGCATGGCTTAAGGTGAACCTGCCTTCCCATGGGTGGTCCTATGGCCAACCAGTTGCCAGTAAAACCTGCCAAATGTAGATCTTCAGGCAGACAGATTAGAGATCTTAGACTCTTGACCAGCTGACTTTATGGGTCTTTTTGCTACTCTAACACCTGGGGTACAGAGCGAGTTCAAGACTGGCCTGAAATAAAATAGAAGATGTGGAAAATAGTACTGAGGATACAGATCAGTAGTAGAGCACTTGCCTGGCCTGTGTGAGACCCTAGACTCAACCCAAAGAACTGCACAAACCACAACGGAAAACAATTCAGTTTTGTCAACTGATACAAAAATAATAAACAAAATGTCTTACATCCATGCAGTAGAATACTATTTAGGCATAAAGGGAATAGGTGTTGAAATATTCTACCACATAGACATGCCTTGAAGGTAGTCTGCTAAGTGAAAGACTCCATGTACAACAGGCCATGCACTCCACAATTCCATCTGCGTGAAACACCCAGAGGAAATAAACCCTTCAGTCAGAAGATACATTAGTGTTTGTCTACACCTCAAATGTACACTGTCTCTTTTAGGGATGACAAAATTTGTGAAAGTAGTTATTAGTCCATAATGTCTTAAATACACGTAAATTATTGAATGCTACATGCTAAGTGATGAACTTTATGTCTGTAAATTAAATCTAATGTGTTGTTTTAAAAGCCGAGGTGAGGGCTGGAAGTGGTGGCTAGCAGTTAACTGAGCACGGACTGCTCTTTCTAGAGGACCCGGTTCCCCCAGCCCCACATGGCGGCTGAGAACCCGTCTTGAAC
This sequence comes from Rhizomys pruinosus, assembly GCA_009823505.1. Lineage (NCBI taxonomy): Eukaryota > Metazoa > Chordata > Mammalia > Rodentia > Spalacidae > Rhizomys > Rhizomys pruinosus. Next base: position 48,621 of record VZQC01000161.1, on the reverse strand, counting down.
TCCAGTTCCTGGAGAACCCCAGTTCCAAGGAGATACCCGACACTCTTACCTGACCTCGTGGCATTGCCACTGGTGCTGGATAGCTTTAGTGTCAACTTGACACAACCTGGTTTGAGGGAGCCTCAATGTGGGGAATTGGGCTCATTGGAGTTGGCCTGTGGCCACATTGTGGAGTATTGTTGATGGTCAGGCAGTGTGGGAGGCCCAGCCCACAATAAGTAGTGCCACACCCGGCAGGGGTTTGTGACAGTATAGAAGGCAGGCTGGGCATGAGACAGGAGAGCAAGCCAATGAACAACACTCCTCCATGGCTTTTGCGCTGCAGCTGCCTGTCAGGTTCTGCCTCTGATGCCTGCTTGGCTCCCTGAGTGATACTGGTGACCTCAGGAGATTGTAATCTGAATAAACCCTTCCTCCCAAGTTGTCTGTGTCAGGTCAGAGTGTTTTGTTCACAGCAATGGAGAACAAACTAGAACAGAAATTGGTAACCTAGAGTGGGGTATGTGCTGTGACAGACCTGACCTTGGTGTTTGGGGAAGGATTGGTTGGAGGCGTTTGGAACTTTTGGGCTGGGAACATCATCTTTAAGACAAAGATTGCTTGTAGAGCTTGGAGCAGTACTTTTGCTGAAAGTGTTGTAGATGTTGGAGGCCTGGTTTGTGAAGTTCTAGTTTCAAAGGGGACAGAGATCATCAGACTGTGTATCTGTGGGGTTCTGTTCAGGCTGGGGCTGTGGGAATCAGCTGTATCAAACAAGAAGACCAGAACCTGAAGTGAAATCTTTGTTGTACTGGGACAATTGACTCTGGTTAGCTGGGGCTGAAGAATCGCTGTAAGTAACAAGAGGCATCACTGTGGTGAAATCTTTCTGGAAGTAATTTCTTCAGGGTCAGCACAGTACAGAAGTTGTGATCCAGAGGGGCCTGAGCCTCCATCTTGAGCCAGAGAGCAGGACTTGGTAATGCGTAAGAGTCTCCTCTAATATGGTTCCGGTGTTGAATTTGAGGGGTCACAGAGACAGCCCGAGGCTTGGCACTGTGAGAGCAGGAAAGACCATTGGTTGGAAGTGCCACCTCGGTTGCAGTGAAGCCCCAGGATTGCAGGGGTCTCGAGAGAAGCTGAGGCTTGCACCAGGAGAGGTCAAAAAAGACCAATGGGGAAGGTGCTGCCTCAGTTTTAGTGGTGACCCCAGGTTTTTTGAGATGCTGGGACCGTGGGATGACCACCAAGAGCAGCGACAGGTGTGGAATGGAGTTGCCTGGGCTTCGGATGTGAGCTGTGTGTGCCACTGGATGGGCAGAGTCAGAGGGGGAGCTGCCAAAATCTTTGCAGCCCAGAAAGATTGTGAGTGAGTCCCAGGTGTCCCAGCCTTGAGTTACTTTGCTGGACTTAGTTTTGTTTGAGAGTCCTGATATCTTCCTTTGAAATAAGACAGTACTTGTTTTGGGATTTTACAGCAGCCAACAATTTAGAGACTTTTAAGAGACTGAAAATTTAGCATTTTGGACATTTTAACGACTGTGGGGCTTTTAAGGTTGTACTGTTAGGTTGTGATTAGTGTTAACATCATACTTTGGGGACAAACGGAAAGGTGGCTGGTTTTAATAGTGATGTGTTTTGTGTACCAAGTTGAAAAGGGGTCCATTGTGCTGGACAGCTTTAATTGTCAACCTTGACATACCTGGGTTGAGGAGCCTCAGTTGGGGAATTGGCTCCATTGGATTTGCCCATGGCCACATCCGTCGGAGAATTGTCTTGATGGTTGAGCAGGTGTGGGAGGGCCAGCCCACAAGAGTTAGTGCCATCCTGGGCAGGTTGTTTGTACAGTATATGAAGGCAAGGCTGGGCATGAGCCCAGGGGAAAAAGCCAGTCAACAGCATTCCTCCATGGCCGTGCTTCAGCTCCTGCCTCCAGGAACCTCCAGGTTCCTGCCCTGAGTTGCCGCCTTGGGCCTCCCTTAAGTGATGAACTGTGACCCGGGAGATGTCAGCTGAATTAACCCTTTCCTCCCCAAGTTGGTGTCGGTCAGAGTGTTTTTGTCTCAGAAATTGAAGAGAAACTAACATGCAGGACAGACCTACATGCAGATAGTACATTCATTACACATAAATAAATAAATATCATTTTTAAAAAATAAAATAAAAACCACGTGACAGAGAAATGGGAGGCCACACGTATGAAAGGTCTGCGGGAGCCCTGCGGCCTTCGGCTTTACAAAACATAGCAGTACACCGCTGCATTGTAGTTAAGGAGAGTCCTCCGGACCGCGTGCAGGCAAAGAGGCGTCTGAAGTTTACCCATCATTTGGCTTTTCCTCTCTTCCCTTTTCTGTTCTCCGTCGCTGGTTCAAGGAGGTACAGTGAGAAATAGCCACCTTCCCTTATTAGAGAAACCCTTGTGTCAGGGAGTAGGCAGTAAGGAGGTATCCAGCAGCATTTTCTGTAGATGGGGAAGAAAAAGATAAACAAACCTTCTGCCTTGAACTTGCAACTCTTTACCTGGCCCAAGGTCACACTCTGTGTGGACGCTGCCAGTGAACCTGACCAGGTTCTTGCCTCTTTTGCCTCTCCCTTGATGTAGAGCACAGGGCTCTCTCTTCTGAAATTCTCTACTAAGTCTCCCTGCCCCAGGACCCAGACCCCACTGAGCACACTCAGGAAAATGGAACCACTCAGCGTCCCAGCCATCAGAGGAATGAGCCATGGAGAGAGGTCCCCATCTTCAGTACCTGCTCCCCTCCAGAAGGAGGGGAGCATTATTCATGGCAAAGTCTCCTGCTCCCTTTCTCTACGAGCTGGAAATTCCTGGCTTTTTGGTTTCCTCAAGAAATGAGGCATTTGAGAGTGGTGGAGAAGTACCCAGCAGAATCATAAGCCACAATGCACCAGGCACCCCTGAGAAGACACTTTCTTCCTGCCACCCCTTTTTACCTGGGTCTGAGCACAGCCAGGACTCCCACTCTGTCCCAGAAAGGTAGCCATTCCTGGTGTGGCAGAGGTAAGAAAAGAAAGGGACTGCAGTTGTCAGGCCTAGCTCAGTCTCACTTCTGAAAACATGCAATTGCTTCAATCTTTTTCTGCATCGTTGAGTCCTCGAGAGTGCTGTGGTGTCCTTCCCTTTAGTGCTCTCTCACCCCTGCAAATGAGTCTAAGACAACAAAGTCAAGGTGGCCCTGGCCCCGCCCTGAGGTGTTCTGACCACTACCACACATCTCCCAACTCTCACAGAGCTGTGGCAACTGGGTCTCCCTGGCTCTTGTCCTCTGGCTCCAGCTTCTCAGGGCAGATCTTCCCTCTCAGCCACTCATACAGCCTCAGCCCTGCAGAGGGCACAGGGCCTACCTAACCTAGACGACACATACCTGATTGTTCTGCCATGTCCCTCTAGGATCGAGTTTTGAGTCTTGTCTTTAGTCTTTCCTTTCCTCTCCTAGAAGGTACATTGGTCTGTATTCCTTCATTCACTCTAGCCACCCCTCAACACAGAAATCCAGGGCTCTGCTGCTAATGAGCTGTGAAACGTCAGAGAAGTGCCTTTGCGTCTCTGAGCACCCATTTCCTCATCTATAGAATTGAGAATCACAGCTTTGTCACAGTAACAAGCGAGATAATCGTTATAAAGGCTTAATCTCACTGTAAGTATTCAATGCATGTCCTCTACTGTGTAGTTTTACGGTATCATTCATTCATTGTGTGTTTTCGAAGCTTATGCCTGGTACTGGTGGGGTCTGACTCTGCTTTGTTAAGAGCGGTAGCAACTTAAATCCAGGAGGGTAAAGCAGGGAGCTGAGCCTGTGGCCCTACACTGAGAATCCAAAGGAGCACAGGAGACCATTCGCCTTCCTCCGGCTCTCTGCGTACCATCCACCTTCCCATGTCTCTCTGGAAGAAGGTGGGCTTCACAAGGAGGAAGGCAATGACAGAGGGGAAGTGAGTGGCCGGGGAAGCCCCTGTTCCTCCCTGCCTCGGCTGGCTGCGCGGGAGCCATGCCCTTTGGGAGGCCAGGCCCGAGCTGTCTGGGACTGTTCCGGAAGTCGGCAGGGCGGCAGGGGGTGGGGAGGCGGCTGGAATGTTCTGGCCTGCTGCTCAGGGCCGCCACTGCAGGAGGAGGGCCTCTGGACATCAAAGGTCCCCTTTGTCCCTCTCCGACTGGCAGGGCGGCCGGGCCACGGCGATGACTCAGGCCTGGCCTGACGTCACCACGCCTGCCCTGGCCTGGCCGGAGGGCGGCTTCCAGCCTCCAGCGCCGGCTCTGCAGACGGGGCGGCCGGCCGGGCTCCATCTTCCTACCGCTCGCCTCTCTTGTCAACTTCTCTTTCGTCTCCTTTTTCTTTTCTTAAGCTTCAAGGAAGGTTTTACTTTAGATGAACGTTCTAAATGTAGGAGGTCAGAGGCGTGACATCAAGAGACAGATATGTGCGCTGATCTCACCGGGAAGGAGCCGGAGGAACAGGCGGTGCGTCCCAGGCCCAAGAGCCCGCGCCTCGAAGTAAGTCAGGGCCCAGCACCCCGGCGCCTCGGGCCCGCACCGTGCCCACCCCACACCCCGGCGCCCTCAGGCCTACATCGTGCCCACCCCACACCCCGGTGCCCTCGGGCCCGCACCATGCCCACCCCACACCCCGGCGCCCTCGGGCCCGCACCATGCCCACCCCACATGGCCCCCCCTCACTTCAACAGCCTGATTTGAGAAACACCTTAAAAAAAAGCCAAAATGTAAGACCTACAAAATATCCATTAAAGAGTGGTAGTTAATTTCAAAGGTAGTAGTTCACAAAGGAATTAGCCATCATTTCCCCTTAAATGACAAGCTTCTGCATTGCCTTTACAGCAGGGTCCATTTTTAAAATACAGCACAACCTTATTAGTGTAGAATTCATGAAGAACCTAGACTCACTCTGCTGAAGAAACTGCACGGGAAGTAGATGTTCACTCAGGAGGCAACTTTAGAAGCCAGGAGACTCAAGATTAGGTTATGTCCATGGCTCTGTAGTGCTATACATAGGAAAATTGGTTTTTCCTGGAAACTTAAATTTCTTTAAGAACTTCCAGAACTCATGAATTACAGGTTGTGCAAAGACCTAGGAGTTCTTAGATGAAATTACAGATGCACTATGGTTTATCTTTGTGTTTAATAGCCCAGTTGCAGCAGTTCAAGTAGGAATGAAAGCACAGAAGGTGCGTGCCAGGGCCAAAATGGGCTGTCAGTCAGGGCAGAAGGCTGTGGTCCCGTCCCTACCAGCGCTGCCATGAAATACTAGTTGATGGCACAAAGCACACATTTGCCCAGAACATATCTTTTTTTTTGTTTGTTTTTTTGCCGTTCGAGACAGGGTCTCCCTGTACCCCAGCTGTCCCTGGGAAAAAAAAAATTCACTCTGTAGACTCAGGCTGCTTGAACTCACAAAGATGCCCGCCGGCTGTGTCCCAAGTGCTAGGATTAAAGTGTGCGCCACCATGCCCCAGCTAAAATCTCTTATTATGTTTGGTGACTCCATAGCAGATCCAGGAAGCTAATGGTCCATTATGGTCTGCCTTCTGAACCAGGGCTCAGGGAGCAAGTATGACTGGAAAAGCGGTGGGCCTTTTCCTCAGGTTTCGTATGTGTTCCTGTGCAGCTGAGGGCAAGAAAGAGGCCAGACCCCTCTGAGGCTGCACGTGAGGATCCCAAGGGCCGTCCCAACCCCGGGCTGGGCCACGGCCCGCCAGGCCTGGGTCTCAGGAGCAAGATGGCGCTGGGGTGTTGGGTGGGTACGACGTAGCCCGAGGGCGCTGGGGTGTGGGGTGGGCACGGTGCGGGCCTGAGGGCACTGGGGTATGGGGTGGGCATGGTGCGGGCCTGAGGGCACTGGGGTGTGCGGTGGGCACGGTGCGGGCCTGAAGGTACCAGGGTATGGGGTGGGCACGATGTAGGCCCGAGGGCGCTGGGGTGTGGGGTGGGCACGGTGCGTAGGCCCGAGGGCGCCGGGGGTGGCGGTGGGCACGGTGGGGCCCGGGGGCGCCGGTGTGTGGGGTGGGCCGTGGAGGCCCGAGGGCGCCGGGGTGGCGGTGGGCCGGTGCGGGCCCGAGGGCACCGGGGTGTGGGGTGGGCACGATGTAGGCCCGAGGGCGCCGGGGTGTGGGGTGGGCACGGTGCGGGCCCGAGGGCGACCGGGGTGTGGGGTGGGCGACGGTGGAGGCCCGAGGGCGCCGGGGTGTGGGGGGGCACGGTGCGGGCCCGAGGCGCAATGGGGTGATGGGGTGTGCACGGTGCGGGGGCCTAGAGTGCACTGGTATGGGGTGGGCATGGTGCGGGCCCGGGCGCCGGTGTGTGGGGTGGGCATGGTGCGGGCCCGAGGGCACCGGGGTGTGGGGTGGGCACGATGTAGGCCTGAGGGCGCCGGGGTGTGGGGTGGGCACGGTGCGGGCCCGGGGCGCCGGGAGGGTGGGCACGGTGGGCCGAGGCACCGTGGGTGGGGTGCGGAGGGACCGGTGGGGCAGAGGGGCGGCGACGTGGGGTGTGGGGTGGGCATGGTGCGGGCCCGAGGGCACCGGGGTGTGGGGTGGGCACGCGCCGAGCGGGTGTGGGTGGCGCAGTGGGGCCCGAGGGCGCCGGGGTGTGCGGTGGGCACGGTGCGGGCCCGAGGGCACCGGGGTGTGGGGTGGGCACGATGTAGGCCCGAGGGCGCCGGGGTGTGGGTGGGCGGTGCGGGCCTGAGGGCACGGGGTATGGGTGGGCATGGTGCGGGCCCGAGGGCACGGGGTGTGGGTGGGGCACGGATGGGTGCCTGAAGGAGCCACGGGTAGTGGGGGTGGGCACGTGTAGGGCCGAGGGCGCTGGGGTGTGGGTGGGCACGGGTGGCGGGCCGAGGGCCCGGGTGTGTGCGGTGGGCACGGTGGCGGGCCAGGACGAGGGTGATGGGGTGGCACGATGTAGGCCCGAGGTGCGCCGTGGTGTGGATGGATGCCACGGTGGGGCCCGAGGGCCGCGGGTGTGGGGTGGGCACGGTGCGGGCCCGAGGGCGCCGGGGTGTGGGGGGGGCACGGTGCGGGCCCGAGGGGCGCCGGGGTGCTGGGGTGGGGCGCAGTGCTGGGGGGCCCGAGGGCGCCGGGGTGGTGGGCGCAGTGCGGGCAGCCGGTTGGGTGGCGGGCCCGAGGGCGCCGGTGGGGCCGTGCGCCAGCGCGGGGTGTGGGGTGGGCATGGTGCGGGCCCGAGGGCACTGGGGTATGGGGTGGGCACGCGAGCCCAGAGGGGCACTGGGGTATGGGGTGGGCATGGTGCGGGCCCGAGGCGCGTGTGGGCACGGAGGGAAGGTACCAGGTGGGGTGGGCACGATGTAGGCCCGAGGGCGCCGGGGTGTGCGGTGGGCACGGTGCGGGCCCGAGGGCACCGGGGTGTGGGGTGGGCACGGATGTAGGCCCGAGGGCGCCGGGTGGGGTGGGACGGTGGCGACCGGGTGTGGGGGCACGATGTAGGTCCCCGAGGGCGCCGGGGTGTGGGTGGGCACGGTGCGGGCCCGAGGGCACCGGGGTGTGGGGTGGGCACGATGTAGGCCCGAGGGCGCCGGGGTGTGGGGTGGGCGCGGTGCGGGCCCGAGGGCGCCGGGGTGTGGGGTGGGCACGATGTAGGCCCGAGGGCGCCGGGGTGTGGGGTGGGCACGATGTAGGCCTGAGGGCGCCGGGGTGTGGGGTGGGCACGGTGCGGGCCCGAGGCGCCGGGGTGCTGGGCCCTGACTTACTTCGAGGCGCGGGCTCTTGGGCCTGGGACGCACCGCCTGTTCCTCCGGCTCCTTCCCGGTGAGATCAGCGCACATATCTGTCTCTTGATGTCACACCTCTGACCTCCTACATTTAGAACGTTCATCTAAAGTAAAACCTTCCTTGAAGCTTAAGAAAAGAAAAAGGAGACGAAAGAGAAGTTGACAAGAGAGGCGAGCGGTAGGAAGATGGAGCCCGGCCGGCCGCCCCGTCTGCAGAGCCGGCGCTGGAGGCTGGAAGCCGCCCTCCGGCCAGGCCAGGGCAGGCGTGGTGACGTCAGGCCAGGCCTGAGTCATCGCCGTGGCCCGGCCGCCCTGCCAGTCGGAGAGGGACAAAGGGGACCTTTGATGTCCAGAGGCCCTCCTCCTGCAGTGGCGGCCCTGAGCAGCAGGCCAGAACATTCCAGCCGCCTCCCCACCCCCTGCCGCCCTGCCGACTTCCGGAACAGTCCCAGACAGCTCGGGCCTGGCCTCCCAAAGGGCATGGCTCCCGCGCAGCCAGCCGAGGCAGGGAGGAACAGGGGCTTCCCCGGCCACTCACTTCCCCTCTGTCATTGCCTTCCTCCTTGTGAAGCCCACCTTCTTCCAGAGAGACATGACGGTTGGATGGTACGCCGAGAGCCGGCGGAAAGGCGCATTGCGTCTTCCTGTTGCTCCCCTTGGATTCTCGTGTAGGGCCCCAGGCTCAGCTCCCTGCTTACCCTCCTGGATTTTAAAGTGGCTACCGCTCTTAACCAAGCAGAGTCAGACCACACCAGTACCAGCGCATAAGCTTCGAAAAGACACACCCTTGAATGAAGATACGTAAACTACCACAGTAGAGGGACCATCCATGATACTTACAGTGAGATTAAGCCTTTATAACGATTATCTCGCTTGTTATTGTGACAAAGCTGTGATTCTCAATTCTATAGATGAGGAAACAGGTGCTCAGAGACGCAAAGGCACTTCTCTGACATCTCACAGCTCATTAGCAGCAGAGCCCTGGATTTCTGTGTTGAGGGGTGGCTAGAGTGAATGAAGGAATACAGACCAATGTACCTTCTAGGAGAGGAAAGGAAAGACTAAAGACAAGACTCAAAACTCGATCCTAGAGGGACATGGCAGAACAATCAGGTATGTGTCGTCTAGGTTAGGTAGGCCCTGTGCCCTCTGCCGGGCTGAGGCTGTATGAGTGGCTGAGAGGGAAGATCTGCCCTGAGAAACGCTGGAAGCCAGAGGACCCCCCCCAAAAAAAGAGCCAGGGCGACCCCAGTTGCCAACAGCTCTGTGAGAGTTGGGAGATGTGTGGTAGTGGTCAGAACACCTCAGGGCGGGGCCAGGGCCACCTTGACTTTGTTGTCTTAGACTCATTTGCAGGGGTGAGAGAACACTAAAGGGAAGGACACCACAGCACTCTCGAGGACTCAACGATGCAGAAAAAGATTGAAGCAATTGCATGTTTTCAGAAGTGAGACTGAGCTAGGCCTGACAACTGCAGTCCCTTTCTTTTCTTACCTCTGCCACACCAGGAATGGCTACCTTTCTGGGACAGAGTGGGAGTCCTGGCTGTGCTCAGACCCAGGTAAAAAGGGGTGGGGTGGCAGGAGAAAGCAAGTGTCTTCTCCGGGGTGCCTGGTGCATTGGGCTTATTGATTCTGTGGGTACTTCTCCACCCCTCTCAAATGCCTCATTTCTTGAGGAAACCAAAAAGCCAGGAATTTCCAGCTCGTAGAGAAAGGGAGCAGGAGACTTTGCCATGAATAATGCTCCCCTCCTTCTGGAGGGGAGCAGGTACTGAAGATGGGGACCTCTCTCCGTGGCTCATTCCTCTGATGGCTGGGACGCTGAGTGGTTCCATTTTCCTGAGTGTGCTCAGTGGGGTCTGGGTCCTGGGGCAGGGAGACTTAGTAGAGAATTTCAGAAGAGAGAGCCCTGTGCTCTACATCAAGGGAGAGGCAAAAGAGGCAAGAACCTAGTCAGGTTCACTGGCAGCGTCCACACAGAGTGTGACCTTGGGCCAGGTAAAGAGTTGCAAGTTCAAGGCAGAAGGTTTGTTTATCTTTTTCTTCCCCATCTACAGAAAGTGCTGCTGGATACCTCCTTGCTGCCTACTCCCTGACACAAGGGTTTCTCTAATAAGGGAAGGTGGCTATTTCTCACTGTACCTCTTGGACAACCATCAGGACGGTGAGAACAGAAAAGGGAGAGAAGGAAAAAGCCAAAATGATGGGTAAACTTCAGACGCCTCTTTGCCTGCACGCGGTCCGGAGGACTCTCCTTAACTACAATGCAGCGGTGTACTGCTATGTTTTGTAAAGCCGAAGGCCGCAGGGCTCCCGCAGTGCCCTAAGATACTTTCATAACAGGTGTGGCCTCCTCCATGAACTCTCAATTACACGCGTCTTCCTTTAAAACTTTTACTTTTGCGTAAAAAATTTTTTTTTACTTTCTGTGTATGAATGTACTCGTCTGCTCCATGTAGGTTTTGTGCATGTTTTAGTTTCTCTTCAATTCCTGTAACAAAACACTCTGACCGACCAATACCCAACTTGGGGAGGAAAGGGTTTATTCAGCTGACATTTCCCTGGGTCACAGTTCTCACTTAGGGAGCCAAGGCAGGAACTCAGGGCAGAACCTGGATGGCAGGAGCTGACGCACAGGCCATGGCGGAATGCTGTTTTCACTGGCTGCTCCCCTGGCTCATGCCCAGCCTGCCTTCTATACGTACCCAACCACCTGCCCAGGATGGCACTACTCATTGTGGGCTGGGCCCTCCCCACCCAGCTCAAACCATCAGGACAATACTCCACGGATGTGGCCACAGGCCAATCCAATGGAGCCAATTCCAACTGAGGCTCCCTCAACCCAGGTATGTCAAAGTTGACACTAAGCTTATCCAGCACAATTGACCCCTGTAAACCTTGATACACAAAACACATCACTATTAACCACCACCTTTCCAGTTCTTGTCCCCAAAGTATGATGTTATCACTAATCACAACCTTTAAGACAGTACACCCTTAAAGCCCACAGTCCTTAAAATGGTCAAAAATGTTAAAGTTCAGTCTATTAACAGTCTCTTAACTGTGGCTGCTGTAAAATCCCAAAACAAGTCCTGTTTATTTCAAAGGGAAGAATCGGGAACTCTCAAACCCAAACCTAAGTCCAGTAAGTAACTCAAGGCTGGACACCTGGGACTCACTCACAATCTTCTGGGCTTCAAAAGGTTTTGGCAGCTCCCCCTCTTCTGACTCTGCCATCCGTGGCACAACAGCTCATCTCGAAGGCCAGGCCAACTCCATTCCACACCTGTCGCTGCTCTTGGTGGTTGTCCACGGTCCCCAGCATCTCCAAAAAGATGGGGGTCACCACTGAAACTGAGGCAGCAGCACCTTCACCAATGGTCTCTTCTGACCTATTCTGGTGCAAAGCCTCAGCTTCTCATCATGACCCCTGCAATCCTGGGGTCTTCATGCAACCGAGGTGCACTTCCACCAATGGTCTTTCCTGATCCCTCCACAGTGCCAAGCCTCGGGCGTTCTTGACTCTCTGTTCGCTTCTTGTACTCCCCCCATCAGAAATTTTCAACACCCCGATAACCACGATAGCCATCGAGCACTCTACATTTTTCACGCTCTCGCCCCATTACCCAGTCCACTGCTTCCTCGGCTCAAGACATTGGAGGGCTCAATCGATGCGCACCCCCCCCTTCTTGGATCACTCCCAGCTTTCTGCTGACTTGGTCTGACCCTGAAAGGCAAATTGTCTCATCCTATTCATAAGAAGATTTCACCACAGTGTGCTGGCCTCTTGTTACTTACAGCTGATTCTTCAGCCCCAGCCTAACCAGCATTTCATTTGTCCCAGTAAAACAAAGAGTTCACTTCAGGTTCTGGTCTCTTGTTGATTACAGCTGATTCTCCACAGCCCCAGCTGACCAGACCAACAGATTACACAGTCCTGATGATCTCTGTCCCCTTTGAAACTAGGAACTTCACAATCCAGTCCTCCATCTTCTACAAACCCTTCAGCAAAACTGCTCCAAGCTCTACACCAACAAACTCTTGTCTAAAAGCTGATTCTTCCCAGCCCAAAAGTTTCCAAACGCTCCAAAATCCTTCCCAAAACACCAAGGTCAGTCTGTCACAGCAATACCCACTCTGGTACCCATTATGTTCTAGTTCTAGTTGTGTTCCATTGCTGTGACAAAAACACTCTGACCGACACCAACTTGGGGAGGAAGGGTTTTTAGGGGAAAAGGGTTTATTCAGCTTAACATCTCCTGGGGTCACAGTTCATCACTCAGGGAGACCCAAGGCAGGCACTCAGGGCAGGAAAACCTGGAGGCAGGAGCTGTAACACAGGCCATGGGGAATGCTGTTCACTGGTTGCTCTCCTGGCTCATGCCCAGTCCTCCTTCTTATACAGTACAACAAACCCACCTGGCCCCGGGTGGCACTATTCATTGTGGGCTGGCCCTCCAACACTGCCGGACAACAATCACGACAGTACTCCACAGATGTGGCCAAGGCCAATCCAATGGAGCCAATTACCCAATTGAGGCTCATCCAACCCAGGTTTGTCAAGTTTGACACTAAAGCTATCAGCCACCCATGTTGTCCAATGCCCACGGAGGTCAGACGAGGGGTGTCGGGTTCTCCTGGAACTGGAGTTCTCCAGAATTGGAGCTTCAGACTGTTCATCAGCCTCCATGTGGTTGCTGGGGATGGACAGGGGTCCTCTTGAAAGAGCAGTCAGTGCTGCTCTTAACTTTCTAGGCCATCTCTCCGCCCTCACCTGGTCTTTTAAAAGAACAATTAGGATTTAATTTACATAACATAAAGTTCATCCACTTAGCATGTGCAATTCAATAATTTTAGTGTATTTACAGACTTATGTGACTAATAATCTACTTTCACAAAATTTTTGTCATCCCTAAAAGAGACAGTGTACATTTGAGGTGTAGACAAACACTAATGTATCTTCTGACTGAAGGGTTTATTTCCTCTGGGTGTTTCACGCAGATGGAATTGTGGAGTGCATGGCCTGTTGTACATGGAGTCTTTCACTTAGCAGACTACCTTCAAGGCATGTCTATGTGGTAGAATATTTCAACACCTATTCCCTTTATGCCTAAATAGTATTCTACTGCATGGATGTAAGACATTTTGTTTATTATTTTTGTCTTATGAGTATGACAAAACTGAATTGTTTTCCGTTGTGGTTTGTGCAGCTTCTTTGGTTGAGTATAGGTCCTCACACATGCCAGGGCAAGACTTGTGCTCTATACTGATCTGTATCCTCCGTACTATTTTCCACATTTCTATTTTATTTCAGTCCAGTCTTGACTCTCTCTGTAACCCCATGTGTTTTGAGTAGCAAAAAGACCCATAAAGTCAGCTGGTCAAGAGTCTAAGATCTCTAATCTGTCTGCCTGAAGATCTACATTTCCACTTTTACTGGCCAATCGGTTGGCCATAGGACCACCCCTGGAAGGCAGGTTCACCTTAAGCCATGCTAAATAGACAGAATACCTAGTGGGCTGAGATAGTGGACTTCTGCGGCCTGGAGTCCCTCCTCCCAACGCAGTGCTTCTGGACCCGGCAGACACGTGGAGCTCTCTGCAGGTCTGCCTGCTTGGCTCAGTTCTTCAGAATATCATAATCTTTCCTTTCCATCTTCATATCCCCTTTCTTTTTAAAAATTTTTTATTTTATTTATTTTTGTATGTGTATAAATGTACTGTCTGCTGGAAGTCTATGCACCCGTGTCGTTGCAACCGCGGAGGTCAGAAGCGGGTGTCGGATTCCCTGGAATGGAGTTCTCCTGTAACTGGAGTTTCAGGATGGTTTCGGCCGCCCATGGGGTGCTGGGGATCGAACCCGGGTCTCTGTAAGAGCGGTCGCCCGCTCTTAACCGCTTAGGCCAATCTCTCCAGCCCCCATATCCCTTTTCTAAACAAACTTTAACACCGTGGGCTGCCCTAGCCTCTTTGTATTTCTTTCCTTTTTTCCAAAGCTTTCCCCGTCTCTGTTCTGTGGCTGCCCACTGCTCTACATCTGACCTCCATGCAGGCCCCAACCCTGCGTAGCACCTCACGGGCACCCCCCCCCCCCCCAGGCAGCTGCGTTGATTGCCAGCTCACCTGCCCTGAGGATTTTTTTTTTTTTCTTTAAATTCTAATCAAATTGTCCTAAAGCTTCTGTTTTGTCAATTTTAACATTTTTTTATGACGAGACTAAGAAACCGCCCCCCTCCTTTCTCCCCTTAATCATCAGCAGACTGAACCTGGAATCTTGCCCCCTCAGTCTCCTGAATAGGAGATTGAAAGGTCGGACCCAGTCCCAACTCACTTTATATGCTTAGAATAATGTTGCACGTAAGAAACACTGTGTACAAAGTTTGTGTGTGTGTGTGTGTGTGGTGTGTGTGTGGTGTGTGTGTGTGTTTTGTCTCTTGGGCAGAATCCAAGGAGTGGCATTTCTGGGCTCTGTTAGTTACTTTTAACATTTCAGTGACCAAAAAAAGTTGTAAGGGAAGATCCAGTGTGGCTCATGGTCGCTTGGGCTCCTGTGCGTGTGAAACATCCTAGAGTCAGGAACATGGGGCCGAGACNTAATGTTCTACTGTTCTTCTGGTCAAAAGATCTGAACGCTGTGAACAATGTTGGTGAGTGTTCTTTGTCCCTGATGGGTGCCTACGCTTAAATCTCTAATTCTGCTTTTTTGTTTTAAGGCGATACTTTGAAAAGGGAATTGGGCACACACATAGTTCTGCACACAATGACAGCAGATGTGTCAAAGAGGATACGAGTTAGGATAATGTCTTAGTTTGATCGCTGTTGCTGTGATAAGCACTGACCAAAAGCAGTTTGGGGAGAAAAAGGTTTGTTTGGTAGAGGCAGCTGATGAAGCACAGACTGTGGAGGTGCACTGCTTACTGGCTGGCTCCCTTGACCCATGCTCAGCCTGCTTTCTATTTTTTTTTAATTAATTTATTTTTTTATGTATATGAATGTACTGTCTGCATGTAGGTCTGTGCACCCGTGTCATGCAATGCCTCGGAGGTCAGAAGAGGGTGTCGGATTCCCCTGGAACTGGAGTTCTCCTGGAATTGGAGTTACAGATGGTTCTCAGCCGCCATGTGGGTGCTGGGGATCGAACCCGGGTCCTCTGCAAGAGCGTCGGCGCTCTTAACCACTAGGCTATCTCTCCAGCCCCTCAGCCTGCTTTCTTATACAACCCTGGACAACCTGCATAAGGGTGGCCCCACCCACAGTGTGCTGGGCCCTTCCACATCACTCAACAATCAAGAAGATTGCTCACAAACATGGCCACAGGCCAATCCATAGAGGAAATTCCCCAACTGAGGTTCCCTCTTCTCAGGTGTATTGAGTTGACAACTGAAGCTATCCAGCACAGGGTAGGCTGATGGCTATAATAGACCCCAAAATACATAATAACAAACACAATAGGAGTTTACTTCTTGCTGATATAGGAGTGCAGGTTAGTGAGGAAGCCCTCTTTCACACATTCATTTAGATTCAAGGCTGGGGCTGTAGCTCAGTGGTACCACAAAATAAGCAATAAGAAAAACAGAACTTTCAAAGGCCGAAGGAGGCTCTGATCTCTGCAGCATGTGGTTTTCAAAGTCACCAGGGAGTATCTTCATGCCGCAAGACAAGAAGAAAATAGTGTAAAAAGTATACACGGGTGCTTCTAATGGATTCAAAGTAGTACACATTATTGTTCCTCACACTCCATTCGCTAGAACACAGGAATATTTGACAGCTAACTACAGAGTGGTCTGATAGTACAGCCACTTCCCAGTGACAACTGTGGAGAATTTCTGGGAAAAGGCTTTGAGTATAAAAGAATTTGGAGCTGCTCCTAAGATAAGGCAGGAGAATGGAGCAGGGAAAGAAGTAAACGTATCTATGTATTGGAAGGCCAGGCACAGAGGTTAGAGTGGTTACTTTTGTGGCTGTGATAAATTACCATGGCCAAGGCAACTTGAAGAAACAAAGTTATTTGGGTTTGGGTCTCAAATGGCAAGGAAGGCTTGGCAGCGTCAGCTAGGCCAGGAACTGAGGAACCCCATTTCTATCCACAGGCAGGAAGCAAAGAACTGCAAGTGAGGAGTGAGGCTATGTAAGCTCTGCACGCCTAGCCCCGTGACACGGTTCCTCCAGCAAAGGCTTCGCCCCCTAAAAGTCCCATAAGCTCCCCAGACAGCACCACCAGCCGGAAACTAAACATGCAGCTACATCAGCTTATGAGGGACAGTTCTCATTCAAGTCACCACACAGATGCAACCTGTAACCTCAAGTCTGAGACAAAGGCAGACGGATCACTCATGAGCTCCAGACCAACCTGGTCTGTATAGTGAGTTCCAAGCTAGCCCTGGGTACATGAAAACAGCCCGTTAGCAACAACAAAATGTTAGCTATATAGAATTCCCTAACAAATGCTCTCAGGTATAGGGCTGGCTATGAAGCAGGAGACAGGATGAGGAATTTCCCGAGAGGCCTCTGTCCCTTCTCAACCCTGAGGCGCGAAGTAAGCAGTCCCCTGCTGCCAGTGGCCAGCGAAACAGGAAGCACATCTTCCCTTTACTTTTCCTAGGTCCTCTTGCTCTAAGACTGTTCTAGTTTGTTCCTTTCCTGGTTTTGATTTAAGCAGGCTAGTTGGAGTTGTTCAAATTCTGCTCCCCCAACTTTGAAGTGCAGTGATCTATGGGCATATTTGTGGTGTCCTTAGCTCTTGGTTCAGCCTATCCCTGGAGGCTTTGGGAAACTGCCCTACCTCCTTTGTCACCTGTACCAAGTCCCAGGACACTTAATTAGGAAGAGGGTTCCACTAAAGAGAGACCTTCAAATAAAATCATTAGAATAACATTTTTTTTTGTTGTTTTGTTTGAGACAGGGTCTCCCTGTGGCCCCAGCTGTCCTGGAATTCACTCTGTAGACCAGGCTGGACTTGAACTCACAAAGATCCGCCTGCCTCTGCCTCCCAAGTGCTAGGATTAAAGGCATGCGCCGCTAGAATAACATTTTATTTTTTTTAATTTTATTTATTTTTGTATGTGTATGAATGTACTGTCTGCATGTAGGTCTGTGCACCCATGTCGTGCAATGCCGTGGAGGTCAGAAGAGGGTCTCGGATTCCCCTGGAACTGGAGTTCTTCTGGAATTGGAGTTACAGACGGTTCTTAGCCGCCATGTGGGTGCTGGGGATCGAATCCAGGTCCTCTGCAAGAGCAGTCGGTGCTCTTAACCACTAGGCTATCTCTCCAGCCCTAGAATACCATTTTAATGTAGATGTAAAGACTCAGGCAGGGACATGAATGTTAATCCCAAGAGATTTGATAGATAATTCTGGCTTTTTTCTTTCCAGGAAAACATTTACTGAAACAGTGAGAAGTAAAGTTATAGCTGTGTTTGAAGAACCTTTAACTCATTGTATAATATGTATAGATTTTTAACCATTGTTCATCTTTGTACAGTTATCACTGGTAAATTTCAGAAAAGAGCCCCAGTTAAGTCTCTGCCAGAGCTGCCTGTTACATAGTACAGGCACATAGTTCTCTAGTTTTGTGGTCAATATCTGGCTAAAAAGATTAAATGTTGCTGCTGGACTTGATATTCCTGATTCCCACACCACACCCTGAAGAGCACACATTGTCCATTGTGTGGGAAGGCCTGTTAGTAGCCAATTTCTTAATCTCTCAGATTATGCTTAAATCCCCCTCGCATCAGGAGTGGGCTAAAGAAGAGTGGAATAAATAAATCGATTGTTTTGCAAAAATACTTCTACCTCTGAAAGTCCACATTGAAGCATTTTTAAGGACCTAGAGTATTTATTGGAGGCTGGCTGGGCTGGAGGAAAAAGTCAAGAATAACATATGTGGTTGTGGGAACATAGAACCTTCTGGAAGCATACACAAAAGTCAAGAATAGCATACATGGTTGTGGGAACATAGAACCTACTGGAAGCATACACAAAAGTCAAGAGTAGCATATGTGGTTGTGGGAATATAGAACCTACCGGAAGCATACACAAATGGAACAAGTTGAGAAAAAGCACCAGGTTTCAAAAATGCCACAGACTATTGGGGATGATAATCTATTGTTTTAAGTCCCACCTTAACACAGTCTGCCAGGAAGGCAGAGCTAAAGGCCACAGTCAGGAGGAAAGGTACCCTGCCTGGTTCCCTTGCTCAAGATGTGAAGGCTGGCTGTGTCTGCTGCTTTTTTTCACACCATGACTAAACACTTAGGAGAACAACCAGAAGGAGGGGTTGGTTATCTTGGCTTACAGTTGCAGAGTGCTCAGTCCATACTTGGACCCTGTGTACCTGAGTGGAGCATTACAGTGGAAGAGAGTCTTCACCCCACTGAAGGCAGTAAGGAGAAAGAGAGGTAAGAAGGGACAGAGTAGGCTGTGGCTCCAAGGGTATGCCCCCACTGACCTACTATTTCCAGCCAGGTCCCATCCACAGAAATTTCCAGAACCTCCCAGTATCATCACCAACTGAGGAGCAAGGATACAACACATGAGCCTGTGAGGAGTTTCATACCCTGATCATAACACTGACTAATCACAGTTTGCTCAGTTCAGCCACCATCTGCTGTGACCCCTCCAGGCACATTGGACACCAAAGTGACACATGCGCCTCCGCTAAACTTTGCAGCTGCATAATATGATAAGGGAGAGCTGTGTGACCACCAAACCAAGGAACCAGAATTTCATAAACATTTAGTGTCTGAAAGAAAGCTACAGATCGCCATGACCACTTGGCAGTGTCAGGACAGCAGCCAAAGACATTCAGAGACATCTCAGCAGGGCGGGATCTGTGCACACATGCACGTTTCATATTTTAGTATTGGACAGTTTTTAAAGCATCAAAGTAGTTCTCAAATGAAAAGAGTCATTAGTGTGTTTCGCCTTCATCTTGCATTTTATTATTTTTTCCATTTTAATTTTATATGGGTTGTGCAATTCAGACTTGAAACACCATGGTAGTTTCAGAGCCCAGGTCACCTGCAGCGCTTTGCCTGGTTCTGTTTGTGTGGAGCTCTCGTGAGTTGAACGCAACAGCCTCACATGGGCACCATCTGTGCCAGTTGGTTACTCTGACCCCAGGGAGTTTATAGCTTTCAAAGCACAGAAGTGCTAGCTGTTTCCCTAGATCAGCACTCTGTTCCAGTACTCCTTTTAGAGAATTTTGCAATAAGCTCACATCATATTTACCAAAGCTAAGAATTCATAATAATCAGGCTTTGTCATTTCTCACATTGAAATCCCCTAATTCTTGTTAAAAAAATGACTTGGAAAACACCACACCTAAGACTTTGGGGTTGTTTTTAACTCAAGAAAACTCTCTCTACGGCCATACCACCCTGAAAAAAAAAAGAAAGAAAACTCTGGTTTTCATCAGAACTTTAAAATTTCTTTCCACCTCCAAAATAGTATTGAGATAAGTAAAGTTCTGTGTGCAAAATGGTTTGGGCAACAGAAAAGTGAACATTTAGTCAGTGTGCCCATGAGCATCGTTGCTGCTGTACCTGTGGTCAATGATTCGCTCTGCTTTGGGGATTGTTATTGATGTTTAGGAAAAATTCTATCTAAACTGGCTTTCATCTGTGATCCTTAGCAACACGTCTAACCAGACAAAGGCGTGACTATTTCAACACCTGTTGGGAAGGTCTGATTTGGGGCCTGAGGCCTAAGCAGCTGCTAATCTCATCCAGGGGGATGTTTGGCGCCAGCTTCAGTATCTTTGAGGGAAGTTGGATGAGCTGTCTTTGTACCAAGAGATGATTTCTGGAATTCTAATGGGGGTCCTGGTTCACTGGAATAAGGTGGCAATGTGCACGTCCTAGAACCCGTCTCAGGTGGCAGTGTGCACGTCCTAGAACCTATCTCAGGTGGCAGTGTGCGCGTCCTAGAACCCGTCTCAGGTGGCAGTGTGCGCGTCCTAGAACCCGTCTCAGGTGGCAGCGTGTGCACATCCTAGAACCCATTATCAGGTGGCAGTGTGCACGTCCTAGAACCTGTCTCAGGTGGCAGCATGTGCGCGTCCTAGAACCCATCTCAGGTGGCAGTGTGCATGTCCTAGAACCCATCTCAGGTGGCAGTGTGCATGTCCTAGAACCCATCTCAGGTGGCAGTGTGCGCGTCCTAGAACCCGTCTCAGGTGGCAGCGTGTGCGCGTCCTAGAACCCATCTCAGGTGGCAGTGTGCACGTCCTAGAACCCGTCTCAGGTGGCAGCGCATACACGTCCTAGAACCCATCTCAGGTGGCAGTGTGCGCGTCCTAGAACCCGTCTCAGGTGGCAGCGTGTGCACGTCCTAGAACCCATCTCAGGTGGCAGTGTGCGCGTCCTAGAACCCGTCTCAGGTGGCAGCGCGTACGCGTCCTAGAACCCATCTCAGGTGGCAGTGTGAGTGTCCTAGAACCCGTTTCAGGTGGCAGTGTGCGTGTCCTAGAACCCATCTCAGGTGGCAGTGTGAGTGTCCTAGAACCCGTCTCAGGTGGCAGTGTGCGTGTCCTAGAACCCATCTCAGGTGGCAGTGTGCGTGTCCTAGAACCCGTCTCAGGTGGCAGCGTGTGCGCGTCCTAGAACCCGTCTCAGGTGGCAGTGTGCGTGTCCTAGAACCCGTCTCAGGTGGCAGTGTGCGTGTCCTAGAACCCGTCTCAGGTGGCAGCGTGTGCGCGTCCTAGAACCCGTCTCAGGTGGCAGTGTGCGTGTCCTAGAACCCGTCTCAGGTGGCAGCGTGTGCGCGTCCTAGAACCCGTCTCAGGTGGCAGTGTGCGTGTCCTAGAACCTGTCTCAGGTGGCAGCGTGTGCGCGTCCTAGAACCCGTCTCAGGTGGCAGCGTGTGTGCGTCCTAGAACCCGTCTCAGGTGGCAGTGTGCGTGTACTAGAACCCGTCTCAGGTGGCAGTGTGCGCGTCCTAGAACCCGTCTCAGGTGGCAGTGTGCGTGTACTAGAACCCGTCTCAGGTGGCAGTGTGCGTGTACTAGAACCCGTCTCAGGTGGCAGTGTGCGCATCCTAGAACCCGTCTCAGGTGGCAGTGTGCGCGTCCTAGAACCTGTCTTAGCTGCTTTTCTCTTGCTGGGATGGAATATTCTCACAAAAGCTACTTAAGGGAGAAAAGGTTTATTTCGGCTCACAGTTCCAGGGGAACTCCATCATGGTGGGCAACTCATGGAAGCAGCTAGTCACATCACATCCACAAGAATGGTGAATGTCAGTACTCACTGTCTCTATTCTAATCCACATCACAGTTAAGAAGGATCTTCCCACGATAATTAGTCATTAGCCTTGATTATAGGGCAAGTTCCATCACAGACATTCTCAGAGGTTAGCCTTAATCTAGATAATCTCTCACAAGTTCACCTAGAGGCCCTTCTCCTAAGTGATTCTACATCCTGTCAAGTAGACAGGTGACAGTAACCAGCACAGAAGTGTTGACTTTGACCAGTGCTTCCTAAGCCAGGAACACAGGAGTATGGTTCATCTGTTCAGCGTGATGTGGTGCCCTTCACCCAGGTCCCACAGCCATGCTAAGCCACCACAGGAAGGAGGCCTAGTGAGGTGACTTTCTTATTGACCTGAAGTCATCAGCACACCAAGCCACCTGGAAAAAGAAGTGGCTTCAATTGACTCAGGGACAGATCTTCTGCCTGCTTCTCCGTGGCAGCTCTGGGCCATGTCAGGCTGGACTTTTAACTTCTAAGAGACCTCTCCTCCTTCTGTTTCATTCTGTAGAAAACAAGTTACTTTTTCATTTGTGGTTGTTGTTTAGGTTTTGTTTGTTTGTTTGTTTGTTTGTTTGTTTGTTTGTTTAGACTCCCGTCTGTGTAGTCTTGGCTGGTCTGGAACTCACCATGTGGGGTGTTGCCAGCTTCAACTGGTTTTAAGCTTATGGGCAGTTCTCTCTCTCTCCCTCCCAAGTACTGGGTGTAGGCCACCGCAGCTGGCAAAGGACTGGACAGACAGCTTAGTCAAGTACTTACCTTATAAGCATGAGAGCCTGAGTTCAATCCCCAGAACCATGTGGAAAACAGAAACAAAACAAAACCAAGAACAGGTTGGGCGGGCATGGTGGCCCCAGCCCTGGGAGGCAGAGGCAGCCAGATCCCGGGACCTGGTGACATCATCCTTGGTGAGCTCGAGGCCACTGGAAGACCCCAGCATACAGAAACAAGGTGGACGGCTCCTGAGGTTGTCCACTGGGAGACCCCAGCATACAGAAACAAGGTGGACGGCTCCTGAGGTTGTCCACTGGGAGACCCCAGCGTACAGAAACAAGGTGGACAGCTCCTGAGGTTGTCCACTGGTCTCTACCTGCACACTCACATGCGTACGTGTGTACCCTCATAGACAAGCACAGAAAACTAATTTTTAACATTTTATTTATTTATTGTTATTTTATGTGTATGAATGTTTTGCCTGCATGTGTATAAGTGCACCAGATGTGTCCATTACCTGTGGAGGGCAGAAGAGAGTATCAGAAAATGGTAGTTGTTAGCTGCCATGTGGGTCCTAGGAACAGAACCTGGGTCCTCTGCAAAAGCAGCCAGTGCTTTTGACCTCTGGGCCATCTCTCCAGCCCTTAGAAAAACTATCTTAAAAAGAGAGGGGCCACTGAGATGCCTCAGTGGGTAAAGGTGCTTGCTGCCAAGCCTAGTGACCTGAGTTTGATACCCAGGACCCACCTGGTAGGAAAAGAGAACTAATGCTCACAAGTTGGCTTCTGATGTCCATACAAGCTCCAGGGCTTTTACACACACACACACACGCGCGCACACACACACACACACACACACACACACACACACACACAAACACACAATAGATAGATAGATAAATAGGTAAATGTGATTTAAAAAAAAAGAAAAAAAATCATGACTAATAACTCTATAGAATCTGGGGCAGGGAATTAAGAAGAAAATAAAAGTTGCCAGGAAAGCCAACAGCGAAGCTGTAATTCAGTGGGAGTCGGGTATGGTAGGAAAGAACATCACCACTGAGCGACACCCCAGCCCTTGGATGTTTTAGTCCAGGCTGGCCTCAGAGTCCCATTCCCCTGGTCTCCAGTGTCCAAGTGCAGGAACTGAAGACACTTGTTATCACACCAGCCCAACATAAGCACTTGGACAGAGGGTTTTTCAGTTTTGCCTGTGCGCATTCTTTCCTTCTGATATTTCACACGGCTTTTGTCCCCTCTTAGCATTGTGTTCTAACATTTTTTTCCAATTCACTTAGTACTCTTTGAAAACATGGTTTTTAATTACTGTAGTCTTTGTATTGGTATATCTTAATTTGTCCATTTTTTGATAGACATCTTGATTGCCTTTAGTGTTCCACTGTTATAAATATGCAAACACTCTTGTAAATAAATATTTGTGGGAAATTCAAGAAAATTCCCAGAAATTGAAGCATGTAGTTGAATGACATGTTTTTAAAGTTATTAATTGGTGAATCAGGCTCCAGAAAAGTATCAATGTCTATTTCAGAGCCTAGTCCTTCAGTTCCTATGAAAATGCATGGTCCTTGGCCCCAGGCCCACTAGAAACTCTGAGAGCAGTCCCAGGAATATATGGCTTAGATTTCTCCATACTATTCCTTGGAGACCATGCCTGAGTGTCACCTACCATCTTGTGCATCCCAGGAATACACATTTTAATCCATCTTCCCTATTCTTATGCTCAGCAAAGCCCAGGATCTATTTACGTGTTATCTCATTTGATACACATTCAATTCCCTCAGATACTACACACAAAAATGTTAAGGACCCCTATTCTGTTTTGTGTTGTTGTAACAAAACACCAGAAGATGGGTATGTCATCAGAAAGATACCCATTTAGATCCTAGCTCTGGACGTTCAGGAGCATGGTGCCTATATCTGCTCTGCTCTCCTGAGGGCCTCTTGACAACTGACATCACAGTAGTCCGATCATGAGTTACATACACAAGAGAGATTCGGGGAGGTACCAGGCTTACAATAACCATTCTCATGGGAATTATCTCACCCCACAAACCTATATTCATCCCTTCTGTGGGTACTGCCCTCCCCACCTAATTACCTTCCACTGAGCCTCATCTCTTAAAGGTCGTACTGCCTCAACACTGCCGCACTGAGGAGGACCAATTCTCCAGCACATGAACTCTAAAGGACAAATCATCCCAAGACGACAGCACAGATCTAAACCAGAATTTAACTTCATTCTTTTTGGTTTCTGAATTTTAGCTTTATGTATGTATGTATGTATGTATGTATGTATGTATGTATGTTCCAGTACAAAGATTATTACTAGATAGGGAATCAGGAAACCTTATTGTAAAGATGAAAACATTTCTTCAAACATAGATCATTTACTTCCTAATGGTCACGTAGACTTTCAGTAGTAGGGGCTGAACTGTACAAATGACCCAGAGACAATTAACCTTCTGGTAGCAGACAGAAGGAACCATAAGAAGCAGCCCCATGCTTGGCCAGGGAAAGTTTGTCTGCTTTCTGATAGGAAGGGTCATACCTCAGGACCCACGTGTACATGTGTACAGCCCAGACCTTGTGAGGGGTCTGAGTCATTTGGTCACCTAGTGATGCCAGGCCTCTGCGCGATCTTTGAGCCCTGAAGTGAAACTCGGGAAACAGGCATCCATGCCAAGAGCATCTACAAGATACATACACTCTTCAGGACTGAGCAGGGTAGGTCTAGAGGAACAAGAACATCACAGGAGCATCTACAGGACACACTCCACAGGACTGAGCAGGGCAGGTCTAGAGGAACCAGAACATCACAGGAGCATCTACAGGACACACTCCGCAGGACTGAGCAGGGCAGGTCTAGAGGAACCAGAACATCACAGGAGCATCTACAGGACACACTCCGCAGGACTGAGCAGGGCAGGTCTAGAGGAACCAGAACATCACAGGAGCAGCTACAGGACACACTCCGCAGGACTGAGCAGGGCAGGTCTAGAGGAACCAGAACATCACAGGAGCATCTACAGGACACACTCCGCAGGACTGAGCAGGGCAGGTCTAGAGGGACCAGAACAGCAGAGCAGCAGCAAGTAGAGTACCAGGCTTAATAGATGTGGGCAAAGCTCAGGCCAGGAACATGACTTGAAAAGAAGATGAAGCAAGATCTTAGCGTGGAGCTCCAATGGATTCCACCTCAAGCAAGAACATCAAGTTGAATAACTTCAAAGTCAGGGGATCTGTGTGTCTTTGACATCTGAAAGGCTATGGCTGGGCGTCTGATCATGGAAAACTTACAAAACAATTGAAAAAGTAGTCACAGCTGACAGCCCATTGAGGAAACACTAACCAAATTTAAAATTTCTCTCTACTGTCTAAGAGGAAGTGTAACTGTCCTCTGTGTCTGCACATACAGCTGCAACTAGCAGCCACTCCGCCAATCACCTGGTGGCACTGACAGCCCCACTCTTTCCTCTCATTCTCCTGCCTCAACTGCTGGAGGGCCACTGTCCCACCACTTGTGTTTCAAGTTCTGCCTCCACAGACACTTGGGCGTCTACAGTGCCCAGTTCACTCTCATGCACCATAAACCTCCATTCGATTCCTCCATGCCCACAAGTCCATGTCCACCCCACCAGTGCCAGCCAGTGAAGCACAAACGTCCAACCAGAGCTCGCCCTTCAGCTGTGCACATCTCCATGCTGGCGCTTGGGGAAGTTGCCTCTAGGCACTGGGCTCCTCCTACTTGTGCTTGCCCCGTTGTTTCATGACTGTCCTCATGCCAGTCAGTAACTCTCCTGAGGCTTGGCTTCCTGCTCCAAATTTGTGCATGCAAGCTCATGGTAAGCATGGATTCTGGTAATGCCTACAATCTCCCTTGAATCAGAGGTTCACATGAAGAAGTGACTGGGACATTTGAGGTCCTTCCTGTGACTGCCCTGTGCAATACTCATGTTCCTGTTGTCCTACACAGCTTTCTTGACTGGGGTGTCTTCCGATCCTTATGTGAAGTCTTGGCTGCTCAGAGAACTGGATCTCTGGGCTAGGAGAGATGGCCAGTGAGAACGGTAGCTCTGTATCTGGCCAGCAGGAGAGAGAAATCAGAGTTCTGTGGCATCTAGACAAGGTTTCCACATCCTACTGAAAAGCCTTATGATTGGTAGGCTCCACTGGTGGCCCTACCCTTACCAGTCTGTGTCGGCCCCATGTCCTATCTCCATTGCGAAAATAAGTAACTAACTTTGCAGTAGAGAGCATCTATAAAATCTCTGACCATAGCTGCAGGAAGTGTGGCCCAGGAAAACTCTGCCTCTTCCCCACGAGTTTGTATGACCTCCTTTGCCCCATATGAGTAGGTGCTACTAGACCAAGGGGCACCGCCTTGAAGAGGCTCAACATTGGGTCTTCAGAGAAGCTCAGCTATTAAAAGCACTGACTGTTCTTGCAGAGGATCCAAGTTTAGTCCCCAGCATTCATATGGAGGCTAACAACCAACTATCACTAACTCCAGATCCAGGGGATCCAGCTCCCATTTCTGGGCTCCAGCAGCATTGCACAACATGGAGATATATATATACAGGTACATATATGCATATATATATATATATATGCAAGCAAAAGACTCAGACACATAAAACAAAAATAAACTTAGGGAAAATGTTTTTTAAAAATAAAGAAAAAAATTAAAGGGACTGGAAAGATGGCTCAGCAGTTAGAGCACTGGCTGCAGAGGACCCAAGTTCAATTCCCAGCACCCACATGTTAGCTAATAATCATCCATAACTCCATTTCCAGGGGATCTAACACCCTCTTCTAACCTTTGTGGGCATTGCATGACATGGGTGCACTTTTATACATGCAGCCATATACTCAAACAAATAAAAAAGAGGAAGAGGAAGAAGAAAAGAAGAAGAAGAAGAAGAAGAAGAAGAAGAAGAAGAAGAAGAAGAAGAAGAAGAAAGGGAGGGAGGGAGGAAGGAAGGAAGGAAGGAAGGAAGGAAGGAAGGAAGGAAGGAAAGAAGGAAGGAAGGAAGGAAGGAAGGAGAGAAAGAACTACAAAAAATAAGAGGCTCAGCATGTCCAGGTGGTGATGGCCCGCTGCTGTGGTCAGCAGAACTGGGCCAACCTGAATGGCTACCACGTGCAGAGACAGCCATTCCATTATATAAATGCCAGGCAGCATGGACTTCTGTGTCTGTAGACAGTTATCAGCAATTGTTTGGGACCACCCTGCCCAGGGTCTGAAGTCTTAAGCTTTACTGCACGTTTACTGTGCCTCAACAAATGAGCTCCTATACATATATTAGTATGGCTCAAATAAAAACACTACTGTTACCAAGGCCAGAGTGTGGAAAGACTGATGACGTCTTGTACTTTGTTGGTGGGAATGTAAATGGTCCCACCATTCTTTGAAACAGTTGATAGTTTTCTTATAAAGTAAAAAAATATTCTTTGCATACTATCCAGCAAATCAACCCCTGGATATTTATACAAGAGAAATGAAAGCTTATGTTAACATAATACATAAATGTTCATAGCTTTGCTAGTAACTCCAGAAGTCTGAAAGCCAGCCAAATATTCTTCAGCAAGTGAATGGATAACAAACTGTGGGTATTCATACACAGACTGCTAGTCAGCAAAGAAGGCACAGCTTCCGGCCTACAACATGAACAGACCAGAAGACCCTTACACTGGGTGAAATACAGTCAGTCTTAAAAGGTTACATACTGGGGCTGGATAGATGACTCAGCAGTTAGGACACTGGCTGCTCTTGCAGAGGACCCAAGTTCAATTCCCAGCACCCACATCTGACTAACAACTGTCCATGACTCCAGTTCCAGGGAATCCCTCGGCATCCTGGTGGCTAGGGTCTCACCCTCTGCTCCCACACAACTCAGCTCTAATGGAATCAGCTCAGGTATGCCCTGTGAACATACCTGCTCCCCCTCCCTAAGGCTGTAACTTCAAAGCTGGGTAAAGACCCCGAGATCTAAGAATGGCCGCCCAGTGAAAATCGGGACAATCGCCCTCCTCATCCTGCAGTGTAATTTCCTCTCCAGAACCGCGCTTTGTCTGCTGTGCACTTTATACAGATTATTCTCTTCACCTCCGCCAATCGGCCCCTCCTCTAATGGAGGGAGATTAACCCTTGTTTGCCCCCTTTCAGTTGAGGGTTTGCGTATCACAGTGCTGCTCTCCCAAGCACAGCTGAATTGGAATGAGATGCTGTCTTCCCTTTCAAGCCCAAGCACCACTGTCAAACACCTTTTTGCTTGACTTGTCCTAGAGAGACAATTCTAAAATTAAACTCACCATGAGCTACCTGGGTGTGCAGTGTGGGACTGTGTAAGAACACGGGCATCTAGGCCAAGGGGGACTCAGACCTTGCCACCCTAGAGCCTGTCTTCATGAAGCTGGAGGTTTGCTTGCATCCCAGCCCTGCAGAACGGTTCTCAACATCACGGGAGAACCAGGCCAGGCCTCTGCCCTGAAGCATACGTGGTGCCCTGTGTGAAGGGATGGTATGTTCACACACAAGTCATGGTCCCCACTGCTGGCTGTGGCCCCTAGTGTCTGTCATGCCTTATTTATTTGGGGGTTTTTTCTCAAGACCATGTGAGGGGGCAGAAGTGAGCATTTTCAGGCCTGGTGGTAAGCTGGTCACAAAGACAAAAAGATAGAAGGCAACTTGAATTGCTGACTGTTGGTTTGTGCTGATGAATCTCCTAGTTTTGCACCTTTTGGTTTCAAAGCTGTACTGAACAACAGAAAACGAAACCTGCAGCTTATTTTTAGCTCTTCATGCTAACTCATGAGGCATTTCTGTGCAAACCAAATAGAATACAGGTGACCTCAACCAGCTAAATTTAGAATGATTGGCTTATAACAATTAAGCTTGGTTCTCTAACACTTCCCAAGTATCACAGACACCTGATCTGAGGTCATTTTGTGCCTCTACTTATGATTTTGCTTTAAATTATTTTTAGTTGAGCTTTTAAAAAAATTAAATGTGTCTCAGTGGTTAAGAGCACTGGCTGCTCTTGCAGAGGACCTGGGTTCAATTCCCAACATCCACATGGCAGCTAACAACCATGTATAATTTCAGTTCCAGGGGAATCTGACACCCTCTTCAGACCTCTGTGGGCATTGCCCAACATGAGTGCACTTACATACGTGCAGGCAATACACTCATATGCATAAAATAAAAATAATTTTTGAAAGTTTAAATTATTTTCTTTTGGGAGGAATTGAAAGACACATTATGAACCTCTTATTCTGCCATTAAATCATTTTCATGTAACCTATAGCGGTTTAGTAAATATCTAAGTGACAGTTTGGAGTTTCTTTTAAAAGTTGAACCACTCTATGAAATAAAAAAGAGCAGAACACTAGAAATTAAGGAGTGTGGTTTCTACCCTGTTGCCAAGGTCTGAAGATACATGTGCTCTTTGAACTTCAAAGGGTACAGATGGCCTTTTCTAAAGCGCCATCCCTGCCCGGTAATTCTGTGGAACACACTGTGTCAGCAGTGGCTGCTGAGACATGGTGAAGTCCTCCCTGGAGGTAGTGGTGGTCTTCTCGGGTCACTCCAATTTCCATTTCCCCTTTCCCCATTCCATGAAGGGCGGGTTCCACTGCTTTTCAGTCAACTTGGGGCTTTCCTTTGGTGAATAAGCGAAGTCTTTGAAAGTTTCCATAGATGTTTCTGACCTCCAGGGCCACTCCTTAGCTCTTGGAGCAAGTTTTCCAAATTTAGGGAGTGGCCTGCTGACCCCAAATGGAAGATGCGATTGGTAGTGGTCACTAGAGAAAGAACACCGTGACTGGTGTTGGGGGTCGACAGGATGGAAGGTGCGATTGGTAGCGGTCACTAGAGAAAGAACACCGTGACTGGTGTTGGGGGTCGACAGGATACTCTTAGCAAGCCGTGCGCTGTAGCTCCAGCTTCTCACAGGAACCAGGCCTAGAGGAGTAGACAAAGAGAAAGAATTCAATATGGCACATGAGTATTGTACCTTCTCTTGGTGAAAAAAGTGGAGTCACTGAAGTGTGAACTGCTCTGGCTGAGGTGAGGTACACGGTTGTGACTCAGCTGCAGAGTCATTTATTTATCTGAGCAAAGAAAAGACCAAGAAGATCCAAGTTCAGATTGGGAATGTTTGTTGCCCAGAGGAAGAAAGATACAGGAAAGGAAGATGCTATGGAATTCTTCCTTCACCTGTATTATAATAAACCTTTCTTCTTAAATATTTTATTAGTTTTTTATTTTATGTCTTTGAAGTGTTTGCCTGCATGAAAGTGTATCTGTGTCATGCAATGCCCAGGGAGGTCAGAAGAGGGCGTTGGGTTTCCCTGGAACTGTAATTACAGATGGCTGTTAGTCACTAAGTGGGTGCTGGGAATTGAACCCAGGTTCTCTGCAAGAGTAGCCAGTACTCTTAACCGTTGAGCCATCTCTCTAGCCCCCGCTTTTTTTTCTACCTGATTGTCATTCTCTCTAGAAAGAAGAAATTCAGCCTCCTGCCCAGGATGCATTGTCCAGTTCAGGATCTAGAATATCCTATGTGGTCACTGGCAGGTGGTCATGGTAGTGAATGAGCCTGTGAGTACAGGTGTAGGAATGCCACCAGCCCATATGGGCACTCAGATTCATTTAAATCCTATTCTTCCAATGCACTAAGAAATGAAAGCCTAGGCTGGAGAGATGGCCTAGCGGTTCAGAGTGCCGACTGCTCTTGCAGAGGACCTGGGTTCAATCCCCAGCACCCACATGGCGGCTAAGAACTGTCTTTAACCCCAGTTCCAAGGGAATCCGACACCCTCTTCTGACCTCCACAGCATGTCACGACACAGGTGCACCAACCTACATGCAGATAGTACATTCATACACATAAAAAAAAAAATATTTAAAAAAATTTTTTAAAAATGAAAGCCCAAATCACACAGTGTAAAGCTGAAGTAGCATGGGCCTCCTATTGAAGATCTTCCTACAGGAAGGTCTTGGTGGATGAGCTTGGGCTGGGGTGCACGGGAGGGTCTCGGTGGATGAGCAGGTCTTTCCTAGATAGTAATGGCTGGAAGAGAGAAGGCTGAGGGGCCAAGGATTGGAGAAGGTTTCTTAAAGTTCTGGCTCCAGAAGCAGGCCATTCACTCAACTCTTCAGGAGCACCCCAGATAGGGAGGAGCAGGTTGATTAGAAAGGCCCTTTGAGAACTCTCTGGTTGGCATATGAAACTGCTGCCAATGAAGCAGGTAATGCTGGCCACAAACACGAGGAGGCCAGAGATTGGAGTCTGATCAGCTCTTGGTCTGTCCAATCTGGAGAACCACAAACTTGTAGAGCTGCAAGGAACTTTAGATAAGGGTGTGATCTTCATGTGTGTGCTGCTTGAGATCAGACTCAGAGCTTTGTATACACTGAGCTACAGCTCTAGCCTTTTTTGCAATTTTCCTATGCAGACAGTACATTCATACACAAACAGAAATAAAAATTAAAAAAAAAAAAAGGAAAAATCAGACTTTCCTCAGCGAACTTGCTTTCATGTGTAGAAGTGTAAGTTCCCCCTCACTTCCCATCATAAACACTTCTTTTTTTTTTAACTTTTTATTTTTATTTTTTTTATTTATTTCTGTATGTGTGTGAATGTGCTGTCTGCATGTAGGTTTGTGCACCCGTGTCGTGCAATGCCGCGGACGTCAGAAGAGGGTGCTTCTAAAATTACGACAAACCATCCTCTACAACTTCTTCTACCCTTAACTTCCCAACATGGCTTACTTGATTTATTTTTTTAATTGTTTTTTACACTCATTGGTGGCAGCCTAAGTATCCACAATTCCCAGGGCTGGTTCATCTGAATAGAAGGTAGCCATGGCCACAAGGAATCAGGACCAGGCATCTGCCTAATGGGAAAATTACGAATGTTAGGGATGGAGCCTAGGTCTTGGAAGAACTGTTATGCTCTTAGGATTGGTGGAAGCTCCAGACTTCAAAATCAATTAGACTCAAATTTGAATTCTAGTTTCTATGTGATAGCAATCTTCATTAGTTCCTTACATAAAATTGACAATACATACCTTGTGGTTAGAATTATTAGGTTAGAATTTAATATAACATAGTTAAAATATTAATTATGGCTTTCAGCTCTGGTCAGCACAGAAAACGCAAGTTCCTACCCAGATCTCTAGGTGTGATGTAGCTGTTCAAAGTAAGATAGGACTTTCCCAAAAATGTCAGCTAAAATATCCAAAGTCATTTTTTATCATTGACAAATCACCATGTTATTTATAGGCCTAAATATACTCAATCTTATTTTTTAAATTCTTCTTTTTAAACAAAAAAATTAAAACGTGTGCAGTGTATGGTGGTACATGCACTCAGGAGGCAGAGACAGGCAGATCTCTGTGAGTTCAAGGCCAGCCTGGTCTACATACTGAGTTCCAGGCCAGCTGGGACTACAATAGGGAGACCCTGTCTCAAAAAAGAGCAAAAAAAAAATTTTTAAGTGTTATATTTGGTAAACATTTTATTTTTTTTAATTCACTCAAATAGCCCAACCTGATCATGAGTTCACTTACAGATGTTGCC
This sequence comes from Rhizomys pruinosus, assembly GCA_009823505.1. Taxonomy (NCBI): domain Eukaryota; kingdom Metazoa; phylum Chordata; class Mammalia; order Rodentia; family Spalacidae; genus Rhizomys; species Rhizomys pruinosus. Next base: position 16,317 of record VZQC01000161.1, on the reverse strand, counting down.
TGGGTATATTAAGTATAGAAGGAAACCAGTTGTCAGTTTGAGAGCAGTGAATGGCATAAAGAAACATGTAAACCGATCCAAATGTTCATAAACTGAGGATTCCCCTGGGTCTCAGTGCCCTGACTTGATGTTGTTTTAAAAAAAAATGTAGAGTTGGGCTGGAGAGATGGCCTAGCAGTTAAGAGCTCCGACTGCTCTTGCAGAGGACCCGGGGTTCGATCCCCAGCACCCATATGGCAGCTGAGAACCATCTGTAACTCCAATTCCAGGAGAACTCCAGTTCCAGGGGAATCTGAGACCCTCTTCTGACCTCCGTGGCATTGCACGACATGGGTATACAAACGTACATGCAGACAGTACGCTCATACCCATAAATAAATAAATAAAAATTTTAAAAAATGTAGAGTTGAACTTTGTTCATACATGAATTATGTACTTTGCATACGCCATGCAATTTAACTTTAACCCACAGGACTGGAGATAAAATTAGCTCTGCCTGCAGAACACAGTGACTAAGAGCCAGCAAGAACATTAATCACAGTGGAAGACTTACCCCTCACTGCTGGCTAGCTCTGTCCTCCAGCTTGTTCTTGCCAGATTATTTTGGGGACCTTGTGTTTGACTCATGAAAGATTACAACTTTCATTGTAGAAAGGAGATTCTCATTTAAGTTAATGTCTGCATAAATGCCTTATGGATAAGGCTCATGCCATTTTTAAAGACCCGAAGTGAGTATATATTTGCCACTTGTAATCAGGACAGAGCTTAAATAACTCAGGCATGAGGGTGGCTTTATTTCTTCTTTCTTCTTTCCTCTCCCTCCTCCTCCTCCTCCTCCTCCTCCTCCTCTTCCTCCTCTTCCTCCTCTTCCTCCTCTTCCTCCTCTTCCTCCTCCTCCTCCTCCTCCTTCCTCCTCCTCCTCCTCCTCCTCCTCCTCCTTTTTTTTTCAGTACAAAACAAAGTTTAGTAACTGACAACATTTGCCCCAACAGGCTCATCCCACTGAATATTTACAGCCAGAATTCAGGTTTGTTCAACCCAAGAAGGTTTGGTAAATATACCATGTTTGCTCAGTCTTCTGGAACACCACAAAATAAACCAATATATGGCTTTGTGGCTAGTTTTTGACAGAGGGCAAGGAAGAACGCCTCACAGAGGTTTGGAAAGCCTTGCCCTGGCACCTGGTTTATCAGTGCCAGAAGGAGACCTGCCCAGGACTCCTCCCCTTCCTGTAACTGTATTCGCGCATCTCCAGGGAGCCTGATGTGGATTACTCTGTTCCCCTTGTCATTTATTATCCCAGGCAGAGGAGCCAGTGACTTGGTTCAGTGTGATCACAGTTGATTTCATTCCAAGTGTGTTCAGCCCACATAGTAATCTGTGCACATATAATGTGAATGCTTTCAGAGGTGTTTCATGGGAAACATCTCAACAGACATTGAGTGTCTAGTTGTTTGCTTCAACCTTCTTTGACTCCTCTGGAAGGACCCTGCTTTACAGATGACCCTGTGTTAAATCGGTGCTGTAATTCAGCATGACAGTCTCTAATTCTGGACCTCCATGGTAAAGGAATCGGCCTAAGGACACTTTATTCTAATCTTCCGTCGCTGTCAATGTTAGCCTCATCGAGCTCATGGAGCAGAGAAGTGGGGGTGGGGAAGATGGCTCCCCCATCAGTGTGAGACCAGAAGCGACTGGTCTCCTTAAAGCCGTATTGATTTCTGGAGTAGCTATGGAGGGAATTGTGCTCCAACAGGAGAGCACTTACTGTGGATCAGGGAGGACCTACCGTCCTGACAGCCTGACCCACAGACAGAATGAAGCTATGGGTGGGCAGGGGGCTCTGCACATGCTCTCTAAAAGTCACTTCTGTTCTGAGGATAAAGATAGAATTCAAACTAGAAATAATCCAGTTGTGAAACTAAGTACCTAAGCCAAGATGTTCAAATGCATTTTCTCCTTTAAATAATTTCTAGGGCACATGAATGTCTGGCTAACCTGATTCTTTTCTGCCAGTCTTACAGAAGAGTCGCTAGAAAACTGGCAACCCAGGAAAATATCAGTTCATCGTTGCCCATGTTAACATTCATTGACATTAGCATATTCAGTGATGCAATAGGCAATTAAAGACTTTAGGCAAGATAAGAAAAATGTAAAGATTGCATATTCAAAATCAATCTCATACCATTTCATAAAAATATTGGCTTATATCCAGGATCTAAGGGTGGGGGTGGGGTGGTTTCTTTGTAGCTAAAGTAGAAAAGAGTCTGTTCTGCTTCCTTAAAAGAAAAGATTTCTTGTTGTTGTTCAGTATGCTAAATGAAGTGTTTCAGGTTTTGGATTTTTTGTTTTTAACCTGCTGGTAGGAACTAGAGAAGAATTTTCTAGCAAGCTACTCCAGCTTCCTCTTTGGAGACGTGACACTGGTTCTGTAGCAAAGTAGTATTTGCTTATTAGGCATTTCTTTAAAATCCTGAATAAGCAGCCGTTCAACAGTTTTGTTCCACATTAAACATTTCATTGCAATTTGAGCTGCGACTGTGTGTTTGTGTATGAGAGAGCACACACATGTGCATGTGTATGAGAGAAAGGAATGAAAGGGTGTGTGCATAAGAATTCTTAAAGGGTTTTTTATTTTAAAAATTAATTCCTCATAATTACAAATTGGAGTCTGTGTTGAGAGTGACTCCAATTTCTTACGCGCAGCCAAACCAGATCCATCAATCCTGAGCTTGGGGGGGGGGGCTGAGGAAGACAGGAAATTCAGTGTTTGAGTAGATGAGATTTAATTTTCGGGAAACATTTCACTCATAAAATGGATAGCAACCCAGTGTCAGCCCTGACCTCCTAATGTCAATGTCACCGTGCAAGCGTGGCTAAAATAAGCCTCGAAGTAAAACAAAGAAACGTTGCCTCTCGGCACAACACCATCTCTCTCCTACCTTACGTGCTGTCTATGGCCTTTTGGTATTCCTGTAAATGGCTCCCTGGCCTTTGAAGGGGGAGAGAGACGAAAAATTATTCTGCATTTTCTATGTCTGGAACACGTACAATATGCTGCTGTAAATCTTACTAGTATTTAGTATTTAGGTCAGTGTCCTAAAGATAGCTGTAATTGTTTATGATGGTCAACTGTACACCCTAAGGAACTGGCCATCAACTCATTTTTCTGTGCTGATTTTATCTGCCTTCTGATTTTAAGCACATTCATTCCCATCTCCATGCAGTTCTGTCTGCAGCGGTGTCTGCTGCTCTACTGCAGATACATTTGCACTGCCTGTGGTTAAAGGTTATAGACTGGAAGCAGACAACTGATCATGCATTCTCCTACACGCCTGCCGGCACCTACGGATTTTGAAAAGCAATCTACAAATGCTATACCCTTTACCAAAATTCTTCTTCATTTTGCAATAGCTTAATAGGTTTGGGGTTTTTGTTTTGTTTTGTTTTTTAATTTCCTGCGGTTGTTGTTTTGTTAGCAATTCTATGAAATTAACAGTCTATGAAATGCATCCCCGACCAAATACATACTGTACTGCCAGCTTTCTTCAGGAAGACGAAATGAGAGTGTTCATTGCAGCTCATTTTCCTTAGCAAAAGGATCGTTTGGTTTTCAGCAGAAGGACGCGTTCACTGTGCAGCAGCCTGCTTAAGTGCATGGAATGTCTGCGACTGTCTGGTTGCAGAATTTGGAGTTTGCTAAGCAGTGGTTAGTGATTGGGCTCATCTTGCATCACCAGTTGATGACATTTTCTTTGTTCCCTCCTACCCAGTTGAACCAAGACTCTGAGGCTGATATGCAATGTCACTTACAACATTAATCAGATACTGCATTTAAGGTGAGCCGTCCCTTGCCTCCTCCTTCCCGAGTGCTCGTGTGCTGCATGCAGTGCGTATCTTGCTTGTGCGAGCCTAAGATGGCAGGCAGGATTAGCCGTGCTGTGCTGTGTGTGCATGCTGTGTATAGAATTCATTACACGTTGCCTAGTATTTCAGATGTGAGTATGTAAATGCTCTGTATGCCATATCATCTGGTAGCGAAGACCTGTTTTTGCCTCATTACAGCCTTAGACACTGCGACATCAGCTCTCTTTTCTGACTCATTTGCTTCTGGGTGTATGCTTTTCAGCACATTCAAAATCCGATTTTGCCTTTTTTAAAACAAAGCCAAATAAATCCCACAAAACCCTAAAACCAAAACAAGAACAACAAAACTCTGCTACCAGATGGTGTCTCCCCTTTCCTCTTGAATTTGCTGTCTTTTAAATAATGTATGCTGTATTGTTAATTAATGTGAATATCAAATTAAACACTTGAAACTTACATGTTTATTATGCAGGTAGGAGGCAAGGTGGACTCTATTTTTAACTTGTATGCACTCCATCATGTGCAACTTGGTTCTTGTATTTGTATTTTCAGTGCTGCTGTCAGTGGTTTGATTTTCTGCATGTGTGACAGTGGCCTTTGCAGTGGTCAGCTCTGAGCTTTGAACTCTCAGAGGAGCAAGAGGAAAATTCAGCACACCACCTCCTGCGTTGCAGCTAGGGGAGCCTTGGATGAGAAACTTCTTTTTTCAGTACCGTTTTGCTGCTGATGAATTCAGTCCTCACGATCACAGTGCATTCAAGCTGTTCTCTGCATGATTTGGGTGTGTGTGACAAGCACACCTTAAACTTGTGAACAAGAAGACGGAGAAATCATTTGGTCTCCATCGCCTTCCGTAAAAATGGCTGAGTGTCTTGTTATGCTAGCCCAGCACTGAGTGATACGCACAGGTAGGTGGAAATTTGCATGCTTTATGGATTTTTGAACTATGCAGCAAAAGCATTAGATGCATTAAAATATGACTTTAAAAATGAAAAATAGAATATTTGTAATCTTTTGTGGGTGATAACACTGGATATCCTCTCCTGTTCAGATGCTGTACAACATGCAGTCTTTATCAACTTGTAAGGTGACTCTGCTATAAAGTGAGCCAATTCTTTAAAAAAAAAATCAGTTGTATGATAGGTGTGGCGCCAGTAGACAAAAGAATTTTTGAAAAGTCTGATGATTCAGCTCAGTTTTAGCTTGAAAGTAAAAATAAGTGGATTTCTAGAGACAATTTCAAAGAGCGTAAATAGCTCAGTAAAAACCATCAAAAATATTTAAATTTTAAGAAGCGGTCTTTAGGCGTGTTATATGAAAGATAATTAAAAGTTAAATTCTTTTTTTTTGTAATATACAAAAATGCACTGTGTGTGTGTGTGTGTGTGTGTGTGTGTGCGTGTGTGTGTGTGTGTAATTGGAAGAGGGAAGTCATAGTTCTGAAGGGGAGAAATGCTAAGCTTAGATGGTCCTCCTAGAAGAAGCAGCTTCTTTCAGTGACACCAAGCCCCTAGAACGGCTCGTTGCAGACAACTATGGTTCTCTAAGTACCAAATTCTGGCATTTTTCAGAATTATTCCATGAGCTCTTCCTTTGAGCTTAACTTCTCAAAAATATTTTATTTTCAAATTAACACTGGGCCGGAACCTGTTCCCTTGGTAACCAAATTATATTTTAAAATGCAATGATAGATATGCTCAGGAGTGTCTCAGAGAAAAAGCAAATGCTGAGTGGGAACTTGATGGTTTTGTTTCCTCTCCTACAGATTTGACCTGGCTTTAGACTTTTTAAAAATGTGGTCCTCAAGCCTTTAAATGCAAGTGCATTTTCTAGATACGCAGCTCGGTAGCATATGTCTTTCTTCCCTCTTTGTGCTCAGTATGTTCTAAATTAAGGTTTCTCTACAGTACGCTCCAGAATGCAGGTCAGGGTTTGTGTAGAGAGGTGTTCCCTGCAGGTCAGGGTTTATGTAGAGAGGTGTTCCCTGCAGGTCAGGGTTTGTGTAGAGAGGTGTTCTCTGCAGGTCAGGGTTTGTGTAGAGAGGTGTTCTCTGCAGGTCAGGGGTGGTGTAGAGAGGTGTTCTCTGCAGGTCAGGGGTGGTGTAGAGAGGTATTCTCTGCAGGTCAGGGGTGGTGTAGAGAGGTGTTCTCTGTAGGTCAGGGTTTGTGTAGAGAGGTGTTCTCTGCAGGTCAGGGTTTGTGTAGAGAGGTGTTCTCTGCAGGTCAGGGTTTGTGTAGAGAGGTGTTCTCTGCAGGTCAGGGGTGGTGTAGAGAGGTGTTCTCTGCAGGTCAGGGGTGGTATAGAGAGGTGTTCCCTGCAGGTCAGGGTTTGTGTAGAGAGGTGTTCTCTGCAGGCCAGGCTTTGTGTAGAGAGGAGTACTTTCATTATCGTGTTCATCAGCACCTCTGAAAACAAAAGCTATTTCTGACATTCTGAGAATTAACCAGTACTCCTACCTTGCTGATCCTTTCATGGTAACCTCTGAGTGCAGGCTAGACCTGCACCAAACCTATGCCTTCCCTCCCCATGACAAGTACACACAGAGTCCCCATGCAGCATGGAGCGTCTCTGTAACTGTTGCCAGACCTGAAATTCCCCAGGTGAGCTCCCGGTGAAGAACGTTGAGGCTCAGAATCCCTGAGAACAGCTGCTTTGTCCTAGCAGTCTTCCTGTCCTCCAGCGCTGTCTGCACGCTCCACTCTCACGTGTTAGACAGTGGTTGTTTTTATTGTCATTGTGCTGCTCTGAGGCCAGCTGAAGTATTTTGTTTGGAATCATTCTGTGGTTCAGTTATATTGGAACATGATTCATATTCTGGTGATTCCATGCTCTAGGCTTGCCATGAAACATCCTTCCTTCCTGCAACACCTTAAAAAAAAAAAATCTGCTTGGAAGCCATTTTCTTTCTTGCCTCTGACTTAAAACGACTAAGTACATTTTGACTAAGTACAGTGTCCATCAGATTGTAAAGCGAAGGGAAACGTCAGAACCTGAGTCAATGTGGCTATTTATTTTAGGAGCAGCAGCAATAACAGTTGCAGGAGGATCAGGCTAACTCCCTCTTGAACAGATAGTGAGCCAGGCATTTGTAGTTAAAACTTTATTGCTATTCAGAAAGATTATAACTACAATGTCTTCTATTTTGATAGGCCAGTACAAATTAATCATTTTAAAGCACATTTGAATCTTAATTACAAGATGAGATGGATGAAATGCAGTTTTCTTTTCACCATGAAATTAATGGTGATGAAGCCCACGTTTATAGAATGTCGATCTTTTGTTTTACTCAAGCGTAGTTGCGTCATCCTGTAGATATTCATATCCAATGATTTTTAAAATAACCTTATTCCTTTTTTTTGCTCTTGGTCATGCCTAAAAGAATTTTAAATGCAATCCAAGGAGCCAGAGAGCCAAATAAGACAGTTGGGAAATAGGCTGCACCATTGTCTGTCTAATAAATAGACAGTGAATGGAAATTTTATTATTATTTATTACTTTGTTGTGTTTCGCCTAATGCTTTGCCTTGTAGCTCTCAGCAGTGTTTGCAAGGCACAGAGCTTGCCTAAACTTACACATTTACAATTATTGGATTTCCTAGCTTAGCTGACACTGTTTCCTAACACTTGAACGTGGCAGTTATCCCTTCTCATTGTTTAAAAGATGAGGTGTAACCGGGTCACACTTTTTGGATGAGGTACTGGGCAGGCCAGTGCAGGTGTGAGGGGACAAATGCGCCAACTGCTTTGTTCTCACCAAAATGCAGGGGTCAAATGTGTTGTTTTTCTGCCTGCATAACTTATGATATAAAAATGCTCACATTTTGTTTTTCTTTAGGAAATAGAAAAATGTTTTTCTTTAGGAAATAGAAAAATGTTTTTCTAAGCTTTAATTCAGTGGAAATACAAGATTTCATCTCTTGCTACCACAATGTGAATCTAACTTGGCCATTTCTATGGGTCCCCCATAGAGACTGGTAGCCAGACCACGGCTTAGACTTGGGAGTGTCCTTATTGGTTTGTATGTGAGAAGATCTAGGAAGGAATCTAGTTCCTTTCTCCTTGTTATCAAGTCATGCCAAGCCATGTGGCTAGTTCTAACAGCTCTTTTCCAAGGTTAAACATCACATTTACTGAGCACCTACTATCTACCAGGCATACTCCAGAAGCTGGAAGTACCGGAAGGAAGGAATCAGAGCTTGCTTCCCCGCAGAGCTGCTTGTAGACCAGCAGGGCAGAAGCAGGCAAGCGAACAAAAACAAATGCAAGCAAAGAACTAAGAAGAGAAGTGCAAGAAAGGAGGACATAGCACAGTCCTGTAGGCCGAGCACTGGGGAGGCAGAGTCACAGGCATGAGCACTGAGGTGTGAGGCCAGCCTGGGCAAACATGAACAAAGGGCTCAGAGGACCGGGCATGGCAGCTTATCATTAATCTTGCTCATGAAGCAGAGGCAGGCAAATCTGTGAGATGGAGGCAGCTTGGTCTACTTAGCAGGTACCAGGCCAGCTGGGGCTACAGGGAGATCCTCTCTCTCTCTCTCTCTCTCTCTCTCTCTCTCTCTCAAAAAAAAAAAAAAGCAAGAGTGTTGCAAGGAGGCGAACGACTTTAGAATGGCTGGTCTGGGAAGCCTGGGCCCTGGCACTGGAGAGACCTGTGAGATGAGCTGCCTAGGACCTGACGGAGCTTCACCATTCAGAGGAGTCTGCGGAAGCTCTAACTGCAACAGTGTCTTTCTCTGTGGACACTTCATCGTTTTTTTTTTTTTTTTTTTTCTTTTTTTTTTTTTTTTTTTTTTTGAGCTGTCCTGGAACTCCCTTGTAGACCAGGCTGGCCTTGAACACTCACAAAGAATCTGCCTGCCTCTGCCTCCCAAGTGCTAGGATTAAAGGCATGCGCCACCATGCCTGGCTACTTTTTTTTTTGGTCGGACCCTTCAGTCTTAAAGCAAAGTCTTACAACTTCATGAGGTGCCCCTCGGTAGGGAGGCACCTGTAGAGAAGGCAGCCCAGCCCCTGTGGCTAGTTTTAGCCTGCCACACACCACATATGGGTTCCAATGGGCTTACTGCCTTTGATTTAGTCAGGGCCCTGAAACTACCTGGGAAGGTGCAGCGAACCTTGGGAACTGCAGTCCTGGTAGTGATAACCCTGGCATAGACCAATGCCAACCCAAGGGGGCCTCTTGGAGGAAGGAAATTTCTGAAAAATCTCTTCTTTTGCTTTTCATAAGAACTCCAGAATTTAAAGTCATGGCAAAATGTTGAGACTGTATTTAATATTTTTCAGGGGCAGAATGGGAGAGGGATCTGCATCTCATCTGACCAATAAACAGTCTTTGCTCTGAAATACTTAAAATACTAATACTTGGGCTCTTTGGATATCCTTGCTTGCTGGTGGCAGGAAGACCTTACTACTTAGTGTGATTTTTTTTTCTCTCTAATAGTAAACCATGCTAAGAAAGTTTTTTTTTTTTAATTAGTTTTTTGATGCTTTTGTGCATTTCATACATTTTTTCCAACAGTTCAGGCTTATTTCCCTTCCCTCCCCCCCCCCACCCCCACCCCATCCCAGATCATGCATCTGCCATAACTGTCCTGCATCTTTCTCTCAGTTTTTTTTTTTTTTTTTCATTTTTAGCTTTTTTTTTTTTTTTATGAGTACAAGCATCCTTCATGCAAAACCTATCTGCAGGCTGTTGTGCCCAAACACCTACAGCCCCACCATCCAGTGGGGGGTGACAGGTTGTTTGTTCAATCAAGTTGATCAAATGAGTGTCCAGACTACATTGCTGTAGTTTCACCATTCACCCCAATCGCAGCCCTTACATTCTACCACGCCCCCTCTTCCGCAGGTTGTTCCCTAGGCTTAGAAAGGGGGCACAGGTGGATGAGAGGTAAAACAGTCCACTCTCTCTGGAGCTGTTGACTTGGACTCTGGTCAATTCTGGCTGTTTCCTTTCATGGGCTGACAGTTTGTCCAGGAGCTAAGAAAGTTTTAAGAGCCAATACTTTTTTAAAATTTTAATATTTATTGTCTTAGCTTAAGTAAATAGAATAAACAAAGATTATTACTCAGTACAGACAGTCCTGCGAAAGCTTCCTGAAGACTTTTTGGTATGCAGCTTTAAAACAGAGAAGTTGTTTGCTAGCCAAGTAAGGAGGATCAGAAGATAAGGGACGGGCCTGTTACACCAGGTAGAGGCTCTAAGGATCTGCAGAGCATTCTCAACATTGTGGAAGCACTTCCTGAAATGGATTCATCCCTTCCTAGAGATCAGTACAATAGAGGTGGTCTGGCTGGCTCCTCATATTTCATTGGTTTTGAGAACTGCCAATTCTGGAGCTATTCTATCCACGTCTTGGCGTGTTCCTTGAGGGTTCACTAGGTGAGAGACACTATTGTGAGCCAGGCAGGATGGAATATGACAGTGTCCCTGTGGGGCCATAGTCTCTATTTAGGTTCCCACACAAGGCTAGAGCATGATACAGACAGGCATAATTATGTGTCTCCCTGTTGCAGGAAGAAATGCTGTTCTCCTAACAGCCTTCATTACTGTTCCCTGCAGTCTTGTCTTCAGTTTGCAGGTAGCAGAGCCAAGGTCAGGAACGACCTTCACTTGGACTCTTTGTCTTTTTCTCATCACCTTCCCAAGACATGTTAGCTCCTAATCGGGCACCGTATGTCTGGCTAGCCTTCTCCAAGCTGGTCCGTCTACACTGCCAGGTGACCTCAATAACGGCTGCCACTTTTGAATTCATGAGCAGATGTTAGGTTGAGAAGCCCTTGAATGCAAAAATTTGAATTTGTGATGCAGGCAAGATGCATTTGGTTTTTCACTTTCGGTGGCTGACAGCAGGGGTCTAAGGCTTGACTGCTGCAGAAAGCTTTCTGGGCTGCAGGTAAATCAGAGCCCAGTTGCCAAATCACCCTGCTAGGTGATCCCAGCATGGCACTGCCAGGGCCCAACCACCTCAGGGACCAGAAAATGGTTCTTTGATCTCGCAGCTCTGATTCGCTGCATCTTTCCCTGTGATGGCTTCCTTGCTTCTGCTCAGGCCTTGGGACCAGCTCTTGTGTCTACACTCACTGTGTTTGGCCTGGACAAGGGGGGAGTCTGTTTTCTAAGTACTGCATTGTTGTTGTTGTTGTTGTTGTTGTTTAAAAAAAAAAACAATATATATATTCTTTCTGTTTGTGAACTTTGATGGAGGCTTTTATTATTTGGTTTACATAATAAAATAACGATCTTCCTTGCCCTTGGTCATTGCTGTCAAATGGATATTTTGAAATCTCTTTCCTTTTACTTACAAAGCCTACCCAGTCTGAAGAAGCCTTGCTCTAATTAAGGCCTCACAGCTCTGCCCTTCTCCCCAGCGCAGAGCTTGACGCAGAGTGCCTGCCCCGAGGGCTTTACAAGCCTGGGAGATGAGAAAACAAAAGCCACCAGCTGAGAATGTGGTTAAATCCCTGAAGGGCAGTGCCCTGCGATTCCACCTCCCCCACCCCACCCCCTTTTTTCTTTTTTTTCTAGAGCTGAAGCAGGGAAAGGAGGAGCTTTAGCAGGGACAAGAGGAACCATGCCACTGGGAATTCTCCAAAGTCTGCAGGGTACTGGGATGTCCCTGTGGAAAAGAACCAGGAAGCTACTATTGGAGTGCTATAGGAAAGAGAAGGGGGAGGGGGAGGGACAGAAATGTTTCCCTCTGGCTCATGGTCAGCCATTGCTAGAGTAGCTAGGGAGATAAGGTGAGTTGGTGGGTTAAAGAATGTCAGGTGATCAATAAAATCTTGTCAGTCTTTACTGGGTGGCTGGTAGGATAGGGAGAACAAGAATCTAGAAAAGCAAGTTAACTTTACCCTTGAGAACCAAGTGACTTTAGTTCTGAGAACATCATCATTTAACCAAAATGGGAGAGTTTTACAAAATGGTGTGACCATAGCTAACAAAACACCTGCTGAAAGCCATAGATTCAAGAATTCTCTTTCCCAGGGTCACACTGCCCTGCTTTTTGGGTCCCTCTACACCTGCTCCCTTCTCTCCCCCTCCTCCCACCCTTCCTTGTCTTTACCAGCAGTGTGCAGTGTAGTCTCAGTGCCTCTAGTGCCCACCCAGAGGATACTATGATTGTCTGAATTTCTTGGTCTCCAGGAGACCAGGCCAGGGCGGCATGCCAGCACTTCCCTGCCTGCCTCTTATAGAAAGAAACTCAAACCAGACTTCACTGAGAGGATCATGGCCAAAGGAACTGTGCCTTCTTGAGGTCTTTCGGGGGAGTTAAATGATTCATGCCTAACTCCTAATTCTGTGTTCTTTCCACTAAAACAAGCTGTTTTCGGGTCACAGGAAAGCACAACCTTTTTTTTTTTTCCAGTAAAAGGTCAAATAGGAAATAGCTCAGGCTTTTTTATGTCAAATTAATGAAATTCCCCTGGAAATATACAAGCGCAATTTTAGAGCACTGCCCTACCATGTACAAGGCCTGCGTTCAGCCCAAGCACTACCAAAATAAAGGGATCAACCAAGTTTCAACAAATTGAGTTTAAAGATTCAGGTGGCCTTTACTGGAGATCTTGAATTAGGTGGCACTTGCTCTGTAATAGAAAGGGGCTGTGCTGGGCCCTGCAGAAGAGCAAGGTATAATGAGGTGGCTTTAGTGGGAACAAGGAGGTTCACACTGGCTGTCTGGTTTCTTTCCTTATAAGGTTAAACAGAGGGCACTTCCTTATCTTACCACCCAGACGGCCTATTCCGGGATTATCTCACTACTGATTTCTCAGAAGGTCAGACAAACAACCTAATTCCAGTTTAGTGATATGGAACTTTAGCACGAGTGACTCCATTTTGGTTTTGGGGTTTTTATTTCTGTTGGGATCCCATGCAGGAACTCACTCCATATCAGTAGCTTCCCATAAATTTTAATTACTAGTAAGTAATTGAAATAAAGCTGAGGATATTGTACAGTTATTTATATAACAAGTCAGAAAGCAAATTTTCCTAAAACATACAATATTAAATATATGAGCTATAAAAGATATGTCTGTGATTGTATCTCTCTATTATTTGATTTATAGACAATGAAATTTTAATTTCATATAATTTCCACATCATGTTACAGTCTTCTAATCATTAAAAATGCAAAAACCATCCTTGGCTTATAGGCCATACAAGAACAGATTACAGTTGGTATTCATATTTTGAAATTTAATCTTTTCTCCTGTCCTTCCTCCCCTTCTCCTCTCTCCTCTCCTTTCCTCCTCCTTCCCTCCCCCCTCCTCCTTTCCCTTCCCGTTCTTTCCTTTCTCCGTTTTTCTTATTGAGATAAGGGTGTTCCTTTGTAGCTCAGGATAGACTTAAACTTGTGACCTGCCTTAGCCTCTAGAGTGCCAGGATTATAGGCATAGACCACTATACCTGTCTTTGAATACCTATTTTGTAAATTATAATCTGCTCTGGAGACCGATTTGTTACAGGAGTCACCACTCTCAGATAAGACATCAGAAACTGTGGAGAGTTGGGAGATCTTTATTCATGATGGCAGAGACAAAGGGGAATAATCTCCAAAGCCCAAGAACCAAGTCCTAGTTTCTTACTAATATTTATAGGCAGCCCAGAATCATTCAGACCCATTCTGTCACAGGTGGGTTGGAACTCCAGCCTATGTGATTGTGGACCAGGCACAGGGGCCATAGTGATCCCTAGCCTGTGTGATTGTGGACCAGGCACAGGGCCATAGTGATCCCTAGCCTATGTGATTGTGGACCAGGCTCAGGGCCATAGTGATCCCTAGCCTATGTGATTGTGGACCAGGCCACAGGGGCCATAGTGATCCCTAGCCTATGTCATTGTGGACCAGGCACAGGGGCCATAGTGATCCTAGCCTTATGTGATGTTGGACCATGCACAGGGAGTACCTAGCTATGTGATTTACCAGGCACGGCATAGGTCCCACTGTGATTGTGGACCAGGCACTGGGCTATAGTGATCCCTAGCCTATGTAATTGTGGACCAGGCACTGGGCCATAGTGGTCCCTAGCCTATGTGATTGTGGACCAGGCACTGGGCCATAGTGATCCCTAGCCTATGTGATTGTGGACCAGACACTGGGCCATAGTGATCTCTTGCATACATGGATTGTGGACCAGGCACAGGAGCCATAGTGATCCCTAGCCTATGTGATTGTGGACCAGGCACAGGGCCATAGTGATCCCTAGCCTATGTGATTGTGGACCAGGCACAGGGCCATAGTGATCCCTAGCCTATGTCATTGTGGACCAGGCACAGGGGCCATAGTGGTCCCTAGCCTATGTGATTGTGGACCAGGCTCAGGGCCATAGTGAGTCCTCTAGCCTATGTGATTGTGGACCAGGCACAGGGGCCATAGTGGTCCCTAGCCTTTGTGATTGTGGACCAGGCACAGGAATAGTGATCCTAGCCTATGTGATTGTGGACCAGGCACAGGGGCCATAGTGATCCCTAGCCTATGTGATTGTGGACCAGCACAGGCCAAGTACTAGCCTGGTTGGACCAGACTAGTGGTCCCTAGCCTATGTGATTGTGGACCAGGCACTGGGCCATAGTGATCCCTAGCCTTTGTGATTGTGGACCAGGCACTGGGCCTAGTGATCTCTAGCCTATGTGATTGTGGACCAGGCTCTGGGCCATAGTGGATCCCTAGCCTATGTGATTGTGGACAAGGCACAGGGGCCATAGTGGCTCTAGCTATTTGGCCGCGGATAGTTCCTACTTGTCATTGTGGACCAGGCACAGGGGCCATAGTGATCCCTAGCCTATGTGATTGTGGACCAGGCACAGGGGCCATAGTGATCCCTAGCCATGGATTGTGACAGCACTGGGCTGTGACCCGCTACTTCAGAACGGCCATACCTACCATGTCATGGCCGACGCCTAGTGATCCCTAGCCTATGTGATTGTGGACCAGGCACAGGGCCATAGTGGTCCCTAGCCTATGTGATTGTGGACCAGGCACAGGGCCATAGTGAGTCCTAGCCTATGTGATTGTGGACAGAGCACTAGGGCCATAGTGAGTCTCTAGCTATGTGATTGCACGGCATGTGAACCCTAGTATGCATGACAGGCACGCGCCATAGTGGTCTCTAGCCTATGTGATTGTTGACGGACAGGCATGGTCCCTACTGTGATGGGACCATAGTGGTCCCTAGCCTATGTGATTGTGGACCAGGCACAGGGGCAATGTGATCCCTAGCCTATGTCATTGTAGACCAGGCACAGGGGCCCATAGTGATCCCTAGCCTATGTGATTGTGGACCAGGCACAGGGCCATAGTGGTCCTTAGCCTATGTGATTGTGGACCAGGCACAGGGGCCATAGTGATCCCTAGCCTTATGTGATTGTGACCAGGCACAGGGGCAATAGTGATCCTTAGCCTATGTGATTGTGGACCAGGCACAGGGGCCATAGTGATCCTCTAGCTTATGTGATGTGGACCAGTCTGCAAGGCCATAGTGGTCTCTAGCTATGTGATTGTGGACCAGGCACAGGGCCATAGTGATCTCTAGCCTATGTGATTGTGGACCAGGCACAGGGGCCATATGGTCCCTAGCCTATGTGATTGTGGACCAGGCACAGGGCCATAGTGATCTCTAGCCTATGTGATTGTGGACCAGGCACAGGGCCATAGTGATCCCTAGCCTATGTGATTGTGGACCAGGCACAGGGCCATAGTGATCTCTAGCCTATGTGATTGTGGACCAGGCACAGGGCCATAGTGCCTAGGTATAGGCCATCCATAGTGCTCTAGCTGTGTATTGTGTGACCAGGCCCGCATAGGTCTAGCAGTGTTTGCCATGACGGCATATATCCCTAGCCTATGTGATTGTGGACCAGGCACAGCACCATAGTGGTCCTTAGCCTATGTGATTGTGGACCAGGCACAGGGCCATAGTGATCCCTAGCCTATGTGATTGTGGACCAGGCACAGGGGCCATAGTGATCCCTAGCCTATGTGATTGTTGGACCAGGCACAGGGCCATAGTGATCCCTAGCCTATGTGATTGTGGACCAGGCACAGAGGCCATAGTGATCCCTAGCCATGTGATTGTTGACCAGGCAAAGGGGCCATAGTGCGTATCATTTAACGATTGATCCTAGCCTATGTGATTGTGGACATGCACAGGGCCATAGTGACCCTTAGCCTTGTGATTGTGGACTAGGCACTGGGCCTAGTGATCCTAGCCTATGTGATGTGTGGACAGCACAGGGCCATAGTGATCCCTAGCCATATGTGATTGTGGACCAGGCACGTGGCCATAGTGAGTCCACTAGCGCTTGTGATTGTTGGACCAGGCACATGGGCCGTATTGATCCCTAGCCTATGTGGTTGTGGACCAGGCTCAGGGGCCATAGTGATCCCTAGCCTTGTGATTTGGCCGGCACAGGAGCCATAGTGAGTCCTTAGCCTATGTGATTGTGGGA
>VZQC01000157.1:566848-592527 GCA_009823505.1 Rhizomys pruinosus | reverse complement strand
ATAAAAAATAATAAATAATATATTAAAAAGCGCATTATATTTAAATGACTCTAATGTATTATGATACATTAACTATCACACAAATTATATTACTTAATTATAGCAATTCTATACTATTATATTTTATTAAGGTAAGTTTGGAAGATGCGAAAATTTTCAGTAATAAGTGTGAGGAAATTTTCTAAATTAATCAGGTGCATTATATAAACTGAATATGATCTCTTTAAATTATCCTTACTATATATTGTTTTGAGTTTCTAAGGTAAATTTCAAAATATAATTAATCTATACACTATTTTTAAAGCTTGAGCCCTTTATATTTTATAACAAATATTTATTGATACCATACATTAACATTACCATGTAAAATATCCATACTTGAGTGTAGGACAGATTACTCAATTGTTAAAACACTGGCTGCTCTTGAAGAAGACCTGGGTTTGGTTACTAGCATCCACATGGCAGTTAACAATCTTCCATAACTCTGGTATCACAGAACATGGTGCTCTCTTCTGGCTACTGCAGGCATTGTATGACATGGATACACTTCTTACAAGCAGGCAAAAACACTTGTATACATAAAATAAATAAATATTTAAAAAAACTGTAGTTAGTGAATGTTCTAATATATTTGCTTTAGAAAACTTTTCAATCAAAATACATCATTTTGTTTGTTTGTTTGTTTGCTTGTTTGTTCATTTGTTTCTTAGTTTCTTTTGACAGGTTCGCTCTGTAGTCCCAGCTTTCCTGGAACTGATTATGTTTATCATGCTGGTCTTGTTCTCACATAGATCAGCCTGCTCGTAACTCCCGAGTACTGGTACTAAAGATATATACCACAACACAAAATTTTACGTCATTACTTGTAAAAAAAAATCTGTATATGTTTTCAAAGTAGGATTATGTGCTTGGCAAGATTTTATAATATAAAACACATGTATTTATTCTAATACATTCATTGTGAGAACTGAATTCACGTTTAAATACATTCGTAAAATTTTCTTTAAGTTTTTACAACCAAAAAGAAAAATAATATTTTCAAAATGTGAGAGAGTATATTTGAAAAGATAATAGTTTAGTAGTATCGTTAACATATCTGAATTTTTTGTTCTTTTGCTTTACTTACACTTTGTACTTAGAGAACCATAAAAATTCTAGACTCATGGAATTGATAAACACAGTACGTTTATGCAGTTTAAATTTAAAATCAAAATTTAACAGTGTAAGATTAAATTGTCCATACGGAGAAATATTTTTAATATTTCATTATTTTATTATATGTATACGAGCATATAACTCTCATGTATGAAAATACACCCATGTAATGCAATACTTTTGGAGTCAGAAGAAAGCATTGAATAGTTCTGGAACTGGAGTTACAGACAGCTGTTAGGTGCAATGTGGGTGCTGGGAATTGAACTTGGATCCTCCACAAGAGCAAACAGTGCTCTTAACTGCTGAGCCATCTCGCCAACACCCCACCCATATGGAAAATTTATTGCCATTAGAAATCTTAGTGTAATGCTGTCAGAATTTTAAATCCACACCTCAATGGAAGCAACATAGTTAACTTTTTTTTATTTTAAATTTCACTCCAATATCTTTATACATAATGCACATTTCCTGCTTGAATTTAGAGGCTGAAAAAGAAATTCTTGTCTGGCTATGAACAATAATAGGAAGGAGATCCGTGGAATCAACTCACCTAACCTTAACAAAATAGAAGTTATATTGAAGAAGGGAGACAAATTAAACCATTTTAATAGCAGATTATAATGCATATATTATTATTACTATTATTCTGATTGTTATTATTTGGGTTTTCATCTATTTCTATACAGGTCCCTTTCTTCCAACATAAATTGGATAATTGTTCCTTCTATAATATAGGTAACACTATAACTAACAGTATTTTAGTCATTTCAAATGCATTAGTTAATTTCTTTTTTTTTATTGTTGCATTGTGTATTTCATACAACATTTTCCAATTCAGTTCAGGCATATAACCCCTTCCCTTCCCCCCACCCCACCCCTACCCATCCCAGATCATGCATTCTGCTGTGTTTTCTGCATCTTTCTCTGCTTTTTTGTTTTGTTTTGTTTTCATTTTTTTTAACAATAAGTGATAATTTGGGAGTACAAGCATCCTTCATGTAAAACCAATTTGCAAGCAGTTGTGCCCAAACCCACACAGCTCATGGGTCCCACCATCCAGCAGGGGGGGCTTGTATGTTCAATCAAGTTGATCAAATGAGTGTCCAGTCTATATTGTTGTAGTTTCACCATTCACCCCAATCACAGCCCTTACATTCTACCACGCCCCCTCTTCCGCAGATTGTTCCCTAGGCTTAGAAAAGGGGCACAGGTGGATGAGAAGCAAAACAGTCTACTTTCTCTGGAGCTGTTGTCTTGGTCTCTAGTCAATTCTGGCTGTTTTCTTTCATGGGCTGCCAGCTTGTCCAGGCATAACCTTTCGATCCTACTAATGAAGCACATGCAATTAGATATATAGGTATTTAAACAGTACTAATTGTTATGGTAGGTTACTTTGGTATAGACACAGATGTTTGGATGGTATGTTAATCCATGAATTACATTTTCTTCTGTTAAGTATGACAGGGTCTTCGTGTGGTTTATAACATCTCCTAACCATTAGAGGATGTAAGCTTGTGGCATCAGCCGTGGGTTATTCCTCCAAGGAGAGAGCTAATAGCCAATTAGATTTGGGATATACAGACATATGGCTGCCACTGCTGCACAGTATTTCCAGGCAGATGAGGTGTAGCTGGTGCTGACGGAGGAGTCTTGCTTGACTCAAGGAGACCTATATTTGCTTTATTGGTTTAGTGGCCTTTGGTAACACTCTCTGGCATTCCAGAGACCATCTGTATACTTGCAAGTGCGGTCTCCATACATCTTTCCCATGTTTATATCAGGTCTTCAACAGCAGGGCCTTATCGCCTCTCTTCCTGCAGATATCCCAGTTTGGAGGCAAGGAGCCTTTACCTTTTGTGGGGGCTTGGATCCCCTGGCCAACATCTCCTTGGTAGAATAATCCATTGTTGATGTCAGAGCTCCTGTATTAATATATTTTGCTTAAGTGCATAGCTTAAGGAGACTTTAGCATTATATTTGGTTCTGAATAGAGAATAATCCTTTTCACAGTTTCTATGTCCATTAGTCAATTAAAGAAGGCAGTTTTACCGATTTTACAAGAGAATACCTCTATAACAGCTGGCTCCAATCTACAGCTGGAGAACGACCTCACCATCCTCATATTTCTCCTTATTCTATGGGGGGGGGGTTAAAAATCTCCTGTATTAAAACCTTTGTGGCACCTAGAAGGTAAGCTTCGTTAGGATTCATTAAAAATTGTTGTTACTAGTAGGATCCAGAGAGGGGCCTGATGTCTGCAGCAATCTGAGGCATTTCTTCCCTTCAATGCCCAGAGGAGTCAATCCTTCTGCTGGCACTTTCTGGTACATCCTACTCACTGCAAAGCTGCATTTTCTTTCTCAGCCATTAAGTTGGTGATACTCTGGCCTGTTGGAACATACAAATCCTTTCCCATAGTTAGTTTTAAGATTTGGGTTGCAAGGTTTTTTGACAAAAAGTTTTCATATCTATCTATATCCCCCTTTTTTATTTAAGGTTTTTATTTTTGACCCATGAGTCTCAAAAAAGCAGTTGTTTTATACATACCTATAGGGTGGAATCAAGGCACAGATTTCATCAAGTTCACCCATGCTGTTTTGGGTTACTGTATGTGATTAACTTGGGAAACAAAGTTTATTTTTGAGTTAAATCATCCTATAGGTGAAAGAGATTGCTACCAGGTGATACTATATGACAGCAAAATTATAGAGAACATTTGTTTATACCAATCCCAAAGTAATTGTTATACAGATTTTAGTTAAAGCTAATGTGGACAAGAGCAATTTATATCACCAATTAACTCAGATGCATTACCGTTTTTATCAGCCTTCAAACCAATGTTGTCCAATATGCACATATTTACTTTTACTAAGTCCTAAAACACCATGTATCCTGTAGACAGAGTCTGGGCAAAACTGGATACTTGTTGAACTCACGTCAATTAAACATGCACCAATCGAATATACACCCGTGTCCCTCTCCCACCCCTCCCACCCCTCCCGAGTCACCATTTCAGTCAGCCTTCTGATGCAATCTTTCTGTTGTTGTTCTTTTAATATGCATCCCTCTCCACAAGAAATATTTATAACTGGGTTATTGGTACTAGCGTCCACATATGAGAGATACCATTTGTCGTTTGTTTTTCTGGGACTGTGTTACTTCACTTAACATGATGTCTTCAAGCTCCATCCATTTACCTGCAAAGTTCATGATGTCTTTCTTTACTGCTGCATAGAATTCCATTGTGTACATGTACCACATTTTCTCTATCCACTCGTCAGTTGAGGGGCATTTGGGTTGATTCCTTCTATAATATAGGTAACACTATAACTGACAGTATTTTAGTCATTTCAAATGCATTAGTTAATTTCTTTACAAAATTCTATGAATTACCTGATAATATAGGCCTGTGTAATTAAGTATCTTCTTTCTTAAATATAAAAATCCACTTAAACCTGTTTTTGGTTGTTGCATTTTAAATAAATTTTAAAACCTGGTTACAAATAAAAAACAATAAGCACTTATTAAAATGTTTTTCATAATAAGCATGAGAAAGTATATATTTAATTGCATTCAGAATCTAGTAATAATAGATTTAATAGGGAAGATATTTTCTAATTACATGTTATAATTGTATTTATTAGTAAGGGATATAGCTTGGATCAGGTATTTACTCAAAATTCAAGTTTGAAACTAGCCACAATAAGAACCCAAAAATGGTGGAACACTCTTGTAATCCAAGAAATCGAGAGGCTGACAAAGGAAGATTGCCAAGAGTTCAGTGTCTTCCCAGACCACATAGCTGAGTATCAGGTTAGCAAAGGATACATAATAAGTCCCTATCTTAAAAAATATTCAAAACTCAAATTGGTAGAACTAAATATCTATAGAGTGATTTTTTGTGAAGTGTAGAACACTTGCTTTGCCATGAGAGGACATAACAAAAATGTACTTTTTGAAGCAGCAAATTTTCTCCAGACATCAAAACTGCTGATACTTCCATCTCTGAATTCTCAGGCCCTGAAATTAGAACAGCAAATTACTATTGTTCATAAATTCCATATTGCAAGGTATTTTAATACATTGGTCCATGTGGACAAGGGCAGAAAACTATAGGCTTTTTATTTGAGTTCATAAAAAATAACTCATTTTAAAATAACCTGTATTATAGATTTTGTCTATTTGCTTGTCAATATGCACTGTCTGAGCTCTTAAATGACTATGTACATGTGCATAAAACAGCCTGAAAGGAAAAAGCACAGACCCAGATGAAGGAGATAACACTTCTGCAAGTTTATTTTTTTAATCTGAGTCATTTTTGAGCCTCATTACAGAGATATAAGTCAAGGTTATGGTTTATTGGTTGAACTTGTTAATGTGAGGTGAGTGCATTTTAAACCAACAGCACAAGCCTTGTTGATTTGAATGCTGATGACAGGAACAGGGAACATGAACATTCTTTTTCCTTTCCATTACTCTGTCTTGGCAAACAGTAATCCCAGATAGTGCCCTGGGAAAGCTACTGCTGCAAGTAGAGACGGTGAGTAATTACAGCCATCAAAGGAATGGCATTTTTCCATAGGGCAATAGTAGCTGTGGAAGCAAAATAAGTCACTTGGGAGGATAAATGAAGGCTATAGGACATGACATCCTGTGTGACACATAAAAATAATTGGGAAACTCTAGTTGATGAGGTTGAAGTGTGATAAGAGCAAAGTGAGATTGAAATTTGTTTATGTTAATAGTACTTGTTATCCAGTAGAAAGGAACAATAGCTGTAGATATTGGTTATAGTTTTAAAATTTAAACTTTAAATAAAAAACATGAATAACTATAGCATGCTACTCAATTTTAATAGATTATGTCATAGTTTTTCATAAAACAAGGCTTTAAAATTAAGATTTACTTAACATAACATAATATAACCAGATTAAGATTCAATATCAGCCTGATAAATATCTAATATCTGAATCTCCTTTCTTTTTGACCTCTGAATAATTTTCTATTTATTCTTATCTCTTATCTCATGTATCGGTTACTTTCTTCATTGATGTGACAAAGTGCCAAACAAAAGCAATTTAAGGAAATGATTAATTTTGGGTCACAGTTGAGGGTTCAGTGCATTATATGCAGAGAGCTGTGGAGACAGGAACAGGAGGCAACTCCTCACAATGCTTCTATAGGAAGGAGAGAGACATGAGCACTGCTGCTCAGCATTCTGTCTGGGAATCCAGCCCATGGGAAGCTGCCACTCACATTTTAGGTCAGTCTTCACATCCCTATGAACCCCATCCATAAACTCCCTCACAGACTTGTCCAGAGGTCTGTCTTCTAGGTGATGCTAGATCCCATTATATTGACAACTAAATTCAGCATTATGTCTCGACTACAAAATACACACACACATCTCTAATTTTCAAGAAGAGGAACTGATACACTACCCATTATAATGAAATTGTAGTTTTGACTTAGCAGTTAGTTTCATAAAGGTTTGTACAAGCATTATTTTTTAAGAATGTTTATGGATTCACTTAAAGCCACTTACTGTTACATAGCACATTTTTACCATGTTAAATGATTATAGATCAGTGAAATGAAAGCAAATGACATGCATAATTACTTAGATTTCTATAAATTCACTGTTACTTTCTTATTATCTGTATAATGTTAAGAATACAAATCAAGTGGCTGAGCAGATAGTTTAGCACTTAAAGTATATGTTGTGTAAGCAGGAGGATCAGAATTTAGATTACCAGAACCCACATAAATGTCTTATAAGACATAATTTCAGCTGTAATTAGTCTCTGAAAATGGAAACAGAAGATCCATAGAACAAATGGTCTAGAATAGTATTATGATTGAGCTCTGGGTTTGAATACAAGATGCCGCTTCAAAAGAATAATGGGGAAAAGTGATCCAGGAGTATTCACAACATCAACCTTAGATCGTCACAGGCATGTGCACACACATGCAGGTGCATATCAACAAACATGTACACCCACATATGCATACACACATGCACACATACCATAGCCAAAAACACAGGAAGAAAAGGGGGGAAAGAAAAAAAATAGTCATCAAAGAAAAATGAATGAAGCAGAGAATTTTTATTTATTTTAAAGGATTTCAATTAATTCTTTGAGAATTTCATACATTGTGTTTTAATAAAATTGACCCATCAATCTTGGTAGTCCCCTATCTTTTAATGCATCATGCACTATTTGAGCTGCCCATATACTGTTACGTGTGGGACCATACACTGGAGTGTGCCATCCTACCAGAGGCTGCATCTTAAAGAAGACTGATTCTCCCTTTTCCAGCAGCTATCAATTGCCAATACCTCCTCTGCTAATGAGAATTTGTGACCACTTCACCCTCTATGCATGGGTGTTGTCTGGCTTGATCTTGAATAGCTCTTGTTTATGCTTTCACAATGTAAGTTCCTGTGTGCTACTTCCCTGTTGTGTCCAGAAAACACTGCTTCATTGTGGTCATCCATCACCTATAGCTCTCACAATTATTCCAACCCTGTCTTCTGAGATGATCCCTGACCCTTGGAGGAAAAGGTTTGCTATGGATGTCCCACTTAGGGCTGAGCAATCCTCAGTCTCCTCAATGGGTTTTTGAGTTTGAAAATTTAATGTTTGCAATTATGAAGACATTGTGTATTCTTATTTTATATAAAAATCGGTTGTTCATTCAAACATTTCAATACACTAAATATTTGTTTTACTAGATCTGGCGACACAGGAAACTGCAGTATTAGTGAAATATTATTACAAAAAAATAATGCTGCAGCGGAATGGAGAAAAGGTCCATCTCAGGCCTCTTCATACAAGCAATGTTTATCTTAATACATATATACACATATATATGTCCTTGGTTGTTTTTATACACAATATGTAATAATACTTTTCCTCAGAAATATAATGACAAACCAAGACTATTCTTTTATTTTTTATTTTATTTTATTTTATTTTTATATGTATGAGTGAATTGCCTACATGCCTACAGGTAGGTGCACCCATGTCCTTCAGTTCCTATGGAGGTCAGAAGAGGGTGCTGGATCCCCTGCAACTGGAGTTATGGATGGTTGGTAGCTTCCATATGGGTCCTGGAATTTGAACCTGGGTGCTTTGCAAGGGTAGCCATTGCTCTTAATCACTGAGCCATCCTTAGAACCCAGAAAGAAGATTCTTAGTGATACTGGCAATGCCGCTGCATACTTGTATATTATTTTCTTCATTCATCAAAATCTTATTGTGTATTTCTGAATACAACATTTAGTACTAACCAGATTGGGCTTACAAAAATAAATTAATTATTTTCATAAACCTAAAAGAGTACTACATAATAAACAGGGTCAAACACAAAATAACCAAAGGAGAATGTGATGTGGAAATTCTCATGAAAGCACAGATGAGGAAAGAAATTCCATTTGTTATGAACAAGGCACAGGGATTTACAGGAGAGCTGTAACAGAGGTGGAACTTGAAGGATGGATAGAGGTTGGTAGGGAGAAGTGGACGGTATGGGGAATACTTGGCACATCCAAATTCAGGTGCCAAACATGGCTAGGAAGAAAAGGCAAAAGTTTCAGAAATACTACATTGACTAGTGTGAAGGTGGGAAAGCAGATGGCACAATCTAATCAGCAAAGGCGCGTTTTCTGGGAAATTGTCAGACACGTCTATGCTATCTCTTTATAGATTTAGTCTTTCAAAATAAATTGACTAATTCTTAATTTTTTATCCTTAAAGGGCTTTTCTTCTTTTAATTTTTTTTTTTAATTTTAAGACACCTCAAACTGGTGTAATATGTGAATTCTAATACTTTCAAGTAGGTTAAAAATTTCCATTATACCATTTCTGCCAATTGTAAATTTACATTTTGTCTCTCTTAACAAGATAGTTGTTTTACAAACTGTGTAGCTTGTAATATCATTGGTCTTCACTGTTACAGAGGACCAAAAATAAATGATACGTCGAATATAATGGACAGTTAATCAAACATTCAGACCGATTCGTTGCCCACAGATTTGACTCTCATTATCACCCACAAAATGTTCCAGTGCAGCACACATTAAAATGCCTAAATTGGGATAGTCATGCTTAAAATTTACACACGGTTTCCCCTTTCAGTTGTCTATTTTATCCAATTATATCTCATTTGTCTGGTCCATAGTGGGGCTATTGCAAGCTGTGGCTCAGAGGTAGAGACACAATAACTATAGAATTAATGAATTTAGTTGTGTTGTTAAATGTCCTTCTATGTGGGCATTGCACAACACAGGTGCACCTTCCTACATGCCAGCACTACACTTGTTCACATAACATAAAATAATAAATTTAAAAAATTGAACAGAAAAAATATTAGGAAATCTTAACAGTGCCTTAGGTAGACATACCCCCTTATCATGGGGGTAAATATCAAAATCCTTAAGTATTTTTGGCATATATGTATCTATTACAATCATAATTCATATAAATAGGTATGCATATGTATACACACAAAATAAAATATAGTTGAGTGACTTTACTTAATCAGAACATTTTAGTGTTCATTACTATAAAAATTTACAAACAAGATAAAAACTTTTTGGGTTTTTACTAATTATTTTTACAAAACAGAAGTTATTGTCCTCTTTAATATTTTCTCTCATTTGAATTTAATGAAAATTTGTAACTACTCGAACTTTTTTAGACTATTAAAAATATCAAACTCTACTTCTTCAGAAATTAGATAACATTTTCTTTTGGAAAGATAATGATTCGACTGTCAGGAAATTTGAGATTTCCTTGATGCTGCAGCAGTTAACTGATTTTCTGGTGTTCTCAAACTCAGCCTTTAACCACTGCGCTATCCCCACAGCCCAGCAGTTAACTGATTTTCACTGTGAAACTGATTCCAACCATCATCTGTTCTTGCAAACTTTTCTTTTTCAATTTGTAAAGATCATTGTAAGTAGGACAGAATACAAGGAACATAATTAGGGTTAATTTGTGTATTTGATGTTCATACATAGTTTATTATTTAATTACTATAATTGCATTGTTTTGATCTTTATTGCTGATAGCATAAGCAAAACTAACTGGAGAGGAAAGGGTTGATTTCAGCTCATACCTCTAGGTCACAGTCCATTACTGAGTTAGAGCAAAAACTCAAGCAATGTGAGCACTTGATTCAGAAAACATAGTGCAATGCTGCTTGCCACCTTGTTCTCTGGCTTCTCAGATTGTTTTCTCATGTATCCCAGCACCACCTGCCCTGGCATGACACTTATCATAGTGGACTTGGCTTACATCAAATGCCATCAAGACAGTGTCCCATAGACATACTCTCAGGCCTTCCTAATATAGGCAATTTCTCAACTGAGCCTCTAGGTATAAAGGGACAATAAAATCTAACCAACAAAGTAACCTTAAAATTAAAGCTAAATTGTTTGATAATATCATTTGTTTTTAAAATATCATTCCCTGGGGCGGGAAGTTTGCTCAGTGGTTAGAGGCACTGGTTGTTCATTCAGAGGACCAGGGTTCATTCCGAGGATCTACATGGCAGCTAGCAACCTATAACCCCAGTTCCAGGGGATCCAATCCCCTTTTCTGACCTCTGCAGGCATTGCACCACATAGGTGCGCTTACACACATGAAGTCAATACACTGAAACATATAAAAAGTAGAAAGAAAATATTAAAAAATATCATTTCTCAATGAACAGTGTAAGCTTTCTACTTTTTAATTTAACTGTATTTATTAGTTGATAAAATAGGTAAGAGCATTTGGGTAACACAAAAAGAAAATAATAATAGAGGACAGGAATTTGTGGAGAGTTAGGAAGAAAGAGGAGATGGGGGAGGGCTCTGAATAGGATCAAAATACATTGTATGCACTTCTCAGAAAATGAAAAATATTTTTAAAAATTGACAGTGGTGAATAACTAATGACAGTTGGTAATTCTAGTTTCTCTGTGAATTCACATGATAGAAGAAGAGACTTAAAGATTAATATTTAATTAAACAGACCAAAGAATTGCCTTAGGTCGATATATGGAGAGTTGAAATGTCCCTTGAGATACAAATAAATGGGCAGCTAATTATGCATCTGATGCCTCAGGTTGCAGACAGTTTATTAAATCTCAGTACATCTTCCATAAAGAAATCATAGCCCTTATTGCAATTTTTCAGTTAATTAAAATAATTAGTACCTTGTTGACATTCTTGCTTTACATGTGAAAAATTGCACTACATTTCTTAATTTACTATTAATTTTTTATGCTCAAACATCATTATTCCAGCAAAAACGGAGAACATGTAATGAAAAACTATAGTCATTGTCTCGAATTTTTAGTTTATTTACTTAGCTTTAAAATAACAACAGATAGAAAGTGGGTTTTTCTTTCCTCAATAACTAAAAATTTCCATTAAAACCTCAAAAAGAAATTATACTACAGTCAAAATAGTTACTGTACTAGAAATATCTAGGAAATGATTTCTACTTTTCTTTTCCTCTATTTGTTAAAAGTTTGAAATTGTTCAAGATTTTTATCAACACGATTCTCAAATATTTCTTGTAATAGCATAAAATAGCAAGTGTTTCATTTTTAATTAGTCTGTTACCTTCATTTGATCTTTCTAAGTTATGCTCTTTACTACTCTGAAATCAACTTTATAAAATTCTTTTTTTTAATCGAAGATTTGGCTTTTTTTAAATTTATTTATTTATTATTTTTGTATGTATATGAATGTACTGTCTGCATGTAGGTTTGTGCACCCGTGTCATGCAATGCCGCAGAGGTCAGAAGAGGGTCTCGGATTCCCCTGAGACTGGAGTTCTCCTGGAATTGGAGTTACAGACGGTTCTTAGCCGCCATGTGGGTTCGGATCGAACCCAGGTCCTCTGCAAGAGCAGTCGGTGCTCTTAACCACTAGGCTGTCTCTCCAGCCCCTACTTTATAAAATTCTTATTGAAAGTTTATACTTTAACTTATGCATAAAGCTTTCATTATGCATATGAATTAGATTTTTAACAGCCTATAAAAAAATTAACTCAAAATGGATTGCCAAATCTAAAACTGTAAAATGCCTAGAAGTTACTGTAAGGTAAAATGGAAAATGTAGATTACTCTATTTTTGTTTTACATTAATTAATTAATTAAATAATTAAATAATTAAAATTTATTCCAGGAGTTACACCTAGGGTCTTATGCATGCCAGGCAAATGTTCTATCACTCAGATGCAACTTCTGAGCAGCATTGTTTGATGAATTTTTCCCAATGTATCCTGTGTATCCCAATGTATCAGGCTTATCCTCAAATAGGAACCCACTTGTCTAAGCCTAGACTTAAACAAAAGTAAGATTAGATGTCCATGTTGACACATTTCTTTAGTCTCAGACTGTCATTCAGAGCAACATAGAAAGTTCCAGTCCAGCCAGGGATATGGAAAGACCCTGTCTTAAAAAGGCCAAAAAGACAAAAAAACAAAAACAGGAACAAAAACAAAACAAAACAAAACAAAACCAGATTGGTTTAAAACATTGTGGAGGGGGTGATACTTAAGATATAACTCTATAGCCAGGTGTGGTGACACATGCCTTTAATTATAGCACTTGGGAGGCAGAGACAGGTGGACCTCTGTGAGTTCAAGGCCAGCCTGGCCTACAGAGTGAGTTCCAGGCCAGCTGGAGCTATAGGGAGACCCTGTCTCAAAACAACAACACAAAAAGATATAACTCTAATTACATAATGCATAAAAAAGAATTGAGATAAGCTTGAATTTATTACTATTAACTTTTTCTACTCGAAGAAAATCATGTCAAACAGAAACAATGGTAATTTAGTGGGTAAAACATTCACAAATCTTGTAATAAAAGACCCATTTTCAAACAAAGCAAAAAATGTGGAAAATTTGACAATCATAAATCAGAGTTAACATTTTAAGCCAATTTTTATTGAAGTTTTGAGCATTTCATACAACATTTCTCAATCAAATCCAGACCCATCCCCCTTCCTTGTCCCCATCCCACCAGAGCTCATTCATCATGCATTCTGCCATACATGTCTTTCAACGTTTTCTCAGTCTTTTTATTTTTAATTTTCAAGGTAGAAATTTACTGTTTGGGGTATAAGTTTACTCTTTGAGTCAGTTCTTTGACCCAGGCTTTTTTGTTGATGTTGTTCCTTCCAATTTGTATCACTCCAAAATATGCAGATTTGCATGCCACACATATATATCAAGATTATGACATCTTAGGTTTTAGCAACCTCAGTTTATGATTTCTTTTTTTTTTAATTAAGATGAAGATGTCATGCTTTCCTTAAGGAAGCGTTTGAAGGCTCCTCCTTGCCAAGCCCAAACAACCATCAATCCTGCCTTTGTGCTCCACACTAAGGTCTTTCCTTCCCATGGTCACACAAATGAGGTCCAGTAAGCACCATGTCTTGTCTTTATATTCCTGTACTGGTCTCCACAATATAGCCTGGGTAGTCCAACAATGACAGTCTATACTCTGAAGAGGCTGAAACCCTAGTAGCTTCTCAGACCACAAACTGGATGTCTCAGCAGTTCCCATCTGGCATTGATGGTTTGAAGGATTCTTGGAGAGTTATGAGTCTTCAGTCCATATTGGAAGGTTGAAAAGCTGTGTCTCATGTCTTTGAAGGATGGCAAAAGCAGTAGCAGCCACAGAGTAGATGCACTTGCCAGTAAGAATTGAAGACAAACAAAACATTGCTTCCCCTCCCCTTCTGTCTTTTTTACTAAGATCTCAAGTTTTATACCTGAAGTACAATTTCTCGGGCCTTACTGATTATTTATTTATGGTTATACTTTCTTTTTGGATACTTAAGGCCATACAGTTAACCCAGATTAACCAANTGCAATTCAAATCTTAAAACTAACTATGGGAAAAGATTTGTTTGTTCCAACAGGACAAAACGTCACCAACTTAACGGCTGAGAAAGAAAAGATACAGGTTTGCATTGAGTAGGATGTACCAAAAAGTGGCAACGGAAAGGCTGACCCGTCTGAACATTCAAAGGAAGAAAAGCCTCAGATTGTCCTTTTGGCTTTTCAACTGCCAGTTCCATCCACTAGAGGACAAAGTCAGGCCTTGCTAGGTCAGGCTTTCCTTTTTGGAAAGATCTCCCTGCACAGGAGACTGATGTCTCACATTTGCAGGACAATTCGAGAGATTCTCCCATGCATAGTTCCCTGGGACTTAGTTAACCTCTGAGGTCAAGGAAAAAATTTATTCCTTAGGTCCCTGGGCCAAATTGGGGTGGGCATTAAGTATGGTGAATAAGCACCCAGAAAGGCTGTTACATTAGCCAAATACATCACACCTATACTAAATTTATGTTGTCTGAAAGCAAACTATGTTTTTTTCCATATCATAATTCATGATGTGCATTTTCCATTTTGATTTTATATTATTCTAAAATGTGCATACATACCCTCCACCCATATACCAAAATTCCAAAGTCTGAAAACAAATGGTAGGTTAATTCTAGAATCTGACTAGGATTTCACAATATAAGAGCACAGTTGTTTTCAGATAATGAGGAATATAACATTAACTTTGCTCAGTTTGCCTTACAACTAGGTACTTGGTGCTAGGGTCCACATCTTTGTTTTTCTGGGACTGTGTTACTTCACTTAATATACCTTCTAGTTCCATCCATTTACCTGCAAATTTCATGATGTCATTTTTCTTTACCACTGCATAGAACTCCATTGTATAGATGTACCACATCTTCTCCACCCACTTGTCAGTTGAGGGGCATTTGGGTTTGTTCCAGCTCTTCACTATTGTGAAGAGAACTGCAGCAAAGATGGATGTGCATGTATCTCTGAGATGGGATGAGTCTTGTGGTTATATACCCAAGAGTAGTATGGCAGGGTCAGGGGGGTATTGAAGTCCTATAATATGCTGGAGTTTATCTGTGCCTCGTGGTCCCATAGAACTGAGTTTATAAATAGTTGACATTTAAAAATAAGTCAATGTCAGACACCTGAGCATTACATTTGTGTAGATGCCAAATAAACATATGAAAAAAGAACCCTACATCACTTTGTTAGTCACTTTTCTCTTGGCATGATAAAACACCAGGACCTAGAAAGAGTTTATTTGAGCTTAAGTTTCCAGGGGAATTAGAGTATCTCATGGTGGTGAGGCATGGTGGCAGGATGTGGCTGGATCAGGAGCAGAAATCTAAGAATAATAACAATTTGAAGCAAGTATGGGAAGAAAAGAGACTGGAGATCTGGCCAGGATTAATCTCTCTAAGCCTACCCCAATGACATGGTTCTAGGAAGGCTATACTTTCTAATATTCTCATAACAGCACCACCAACTGCTTATAAGGTATTTGAATACTTGGAATTTATGAGACGTTCTCACTCTAACAACCACAATCATGCATTGCCAAGCAAATAAATAAAAGCCACATTTTATATACCATAGCTATATGGTAATCAGAAGGGCCAGAATCAGAAAGTGGACAGGAGACAATGTGGACCAAAATGCAGAATAAATAAAATTGTCTTTCATCATTCATGGGAATGCAAAATCTGTAGTCACTTTGTAAGGCAGTTTAGCAGCTTCTTACACAATATAGATGCACTTTCACCTTATACCTTAACGATCCCATATTTGATTTATTCAAAGTACTTGACAATTTATGCCCATATAATCTACACCATGTTCTATGTTTAGAAACAACCAGAAAGTATTTCAATAAATAAATCAATTAACAAATATGCCTACACAATGTACAACTATTCTCCTTTAAAAGAAAAGGGTCTAAATTTGATTAAGAAATGTTGTATGAAATGCAAAAATCTTCAATAAAAAATAGACAAAAAAGGAAAATGTGCCATCAAATTTTGCAATGACAGGTTACTAAGTAATGGAAACTAATCTCAAGAAGCTTAAATACTATGATTCTACCTATATGATATTCTTTAAAAAGCCAAGCTATGAAGATAGCAAAGAGATCAATGTTTACCAAGGAGGGAGTTTGGTATGAATTGACAGAGCACAGATTATTACTTAGAATAGAGAAAGCTCTATGTATGAGACTAAAATTTTAGATACATGTTATTACACACTTCTCCAAATCATAGAAAGTACAACATCCCTGATGAAAGCTCAGTGGAGCCAAGGTTTCTGGGTGGCAATGATCATGATGTGCCTGTGCAAGTTCCGCAATTATAATAATCCACCTTTCTGCTTGGGGATGATGGTAATGGAAGAGATGATGGTGTTATAGATTATTTCTGTACTTAATCTCAGTTCTCCTTAGAATATAAAACTTTCTAAAAATGAAATCTTACAAGGAAACAGTATGTCTAGTTATTTCAAAAATTAGTTTTGCTACTTGTTTTTAATCAAAACTAATTTGACATGTTGATCCACCAAAAATAAGTAAGACATGACTTTTTTAATGTTTGAAAATTCATTTTATATGTTTCACTTGAACCAAATGCTTCTTGGAATTTTCCAGTGAATAAAATACTAT
Organism: Rhizomys pruinosus; assembly: GCA_009823505.1. Classification (NCBI taxonomy): domain Eukaryota; kingdom Metazoa; phylum Chordata; class Mammalia; order Rodentia; family Spalacidae; genus Rhizomys; species Rhizomys pruinosus. The sequence goes on along the minus strand of VZQC01000157.1, from coordinate 575,850 downwards.
CTTCCGCAGGACCTTAACAGCAATAACAAAATAATGTATTTTTACTGTGCAAGCCACTTGCACAGCTTTTCATACACAGTGATTTGGTTCATGACAAATATCCTCTAACAGATTTCTTTTCTTATAATCATAAATTGTAGATTGACAACATAGGAGAATGCACATTTCTAGTATGTTACTTGGAAAGAAGTGGCTTGAAATAATGCTTGGAAAACAAGAATTGTCACAAAGTCATGAGAAAGTACCATAAAACTTCCTAACTTTTAGTCCTAGTTACCAACACTACAATAGTACCTTTTGTTATCTTGTTTAGTTTCTTGGGTTGTATGTTTCCAGATCACATTTCTCCTTGGAGCAAATGACATGTCATGTACCCTGTCTTCTGTTTAATAAATAGGTGAGGATATAATGACTTTCAACAGGCCATGGTTCATATATTGCCAAAAGAGAGGCAGATGGAGCTGTAAAATCTTGTTTTCATATTTCTATTGATGGAGCATGTTCAGGGAGAAGTGGAATCATGACAGATAAACACTCTACAAAGACAAAGCTGCTACAGTGTTTTATATTTTTAATCAGGTATTGTTTTGGCGATGTTGTGATGATAGTCAGTTATAATAAAACCACAAAATTACAGAAATTCATGTTTGATCCTCCAGCTGATGCCTACAATTAGACACTGTTGTTCAAATGAGGGGAATCATTGAGGTTGGTGGTGCATGTTACACACCCTTTTGAGTCAGAGGTAGAAACATTGCAAGATTAAGGTAAACCTTAGCAAGTTTGTGCCACCTAGCCTCAAAATTTATATAAAATATGAAAAAGGTAGGGAAAAGCTTAGTTGTAGTTCCCTTGATTTAAATGAAAAAAATCCCTGGGTTTAACCTAAGTAACACAGAAAATAAATTAAATAACAAATAGATATATGTGTAAATGCATAAATAGATGGAGGTGTTAAAAGGAGGCTAACAGAATGTTTTATTTTCCCCTTGTTTTAAGACTATGAAGGGATGAGAACTTAGGGATGATTTTCTACCAGTGTTTGGTAGTAAGACATGAGAAGACATTACAAAAGTTCAAGGAAGAGGTTATGTGCAGTTAGTACATGAAGTACATTGCATATCATTCTGGGGCTCCCTGCATAAATTTTAAGATATTTTTTATTACATTGTTTGAGAGTTTCATGAAATTTATTTGAATAGTCCCTCCTTCTACACAATAGTTACCAACATACCTACCTCACTACCAAACAAACTTCCTGTTCTTATCTTTAAGTACCCAAGCAATTATAATAATAGTAACAGATAATAAAGGAATTAAGAATATGACAAAGAAAGTGGATGACAAGGAGATGTGAGATGTGTACATATACATATATGCATAAGTCTATGAGCGTTTATACATATGAAGGCTGGGGTGGGAAATTGGAAACCACATTTATGGACTGTGAACAGTAGTCAGTAGTAAAGGAAATACAACCAAATGAATTCACTGCTATAGTGGACAAGATATAGCCATCCTAGTTAGTATAGTTGTGAGTATCCCTGCTTGTCAGGCGGGAGACCAGGGTTCAATTCCCAGATGGGGAGGCAAGCCATTCATTGGACTGCAGAGATGGCTCAGTGATTAAGAGCACCAACTGCTCTTGCAGAGGACGCAGGCTCAATTCCCAGCACCCACATGGTGGCAAAGAAACGTCTTTAAGCTGGGCATGATGGCAAAAGCCTTTAATCCTAGCATTCAGGTGCAGAGGCAGGCGGAATCTCTGTGAGCTCAAGGCCTGGTCTAAAGAGTGAGTTTCAGGCCAGCAGGGGCTATAGGGAAATCCTCTCTCAAAAAAAAAGAAAAAAATAAGCCAGGTGTTGTGGAGCATGCCTTTAATCCTAGCACTTGGGAGGCAGAGGCAGGCAGATCTCTGTGAGTACAAAGCCAGCCTGGTCTACATTTCAAGTTCCAGGCCAGCTGAGACTAAAGGGAGACCCTGTCTCAAAAAGACCAAAAAGAAAAAAGATATAAAGAAAAAGAATGATAATGAATACTTTTGAAAGAAAATAAACATCTGAGTGGGACTTGGTTCCTCCTAAGAATGTAGAGTGCCAAGGTTAACAAAATATTCTCAAGTTAATGTATCTAGGGAAATACTGTTAAGGACACAAATCATGATACACTGCCTGTAGAAAGTTAGCTCTGAAAGAGTGGGAAAGGAGAAATGGTGGTTTATGTAGGCTGTGGGGTGTAGGGCAAGGAACACAGTGCCAGATACAAGAGACTTCCCTGAGTCATTGTTGAGAGTCATCCAAAAGACTCCCAAAGTAACAAGGCCATTGCCAGAGCTCTTAGTTATCTCCACAAACTGGAAGATATGTTCCCGCTGCTGACCATAGGATATACTTTGGACACAGGACTTGGAGCAATTGAGCAGGAACTGACCTGAACTTGGAGCAATGGAGCAGGGATTGACCTGGAAAACTTCTACGTGAAGTTTAGCTCTCATAATTCTAGATGTAATATGTAAATGGCTAAAGGAGACAATCAATTATCCATCCTAACCCTAGAGCCTAATAATCATAACAAGCATGGTAAATTACCTCTATTGTTTCAGTAGTAGAACTGTTATCTTGTGAGTAATCAGCAGCTATCTAACAGGATTTAAAGCCTGCTCAATGGGAGTGAACTCCTGGATGGCATTGTAAACTCAGCCAAATAAACATGGCTGGAAAGGAGGACATATAGCCTAGAGAAAACCTTACCTTGGTCATATCTGTAGACAAATGAAATTTCTTGCCAAATCCTAAATATGGATCCTTATATTTACAGATAAGCATATTGTATACCACTCATCAAAGAAGATGCTTTTTGCAACAGATGGAGGTTACTGTAGAAACCCACAACTGGTCAGACACAGAGAATATATGTCTGAGAGATATCCAGTCCTGGTGGACACATCTATACCTAATGCTTATGGATCATAAAGGGACAAGGCATAATGCTCTTGCAATACAGTGAAGTGAGAGGCAGAGAGAAAAAACTGCATCCCTTAACTCTCACCAGGGAAGCTTTCTTATTGCAATGCACACAGAAAGACACAAGAGACCAAGTTTTAAAGAATGAGGGATTGTAGAGTGTGTATCCCTGGATAGGATTCCTATATTTAAACTCACCCACACATGGGTCAGGGACCATTGCAAAAGATGGGGCAGAAAAATTATGAGTCATTGCTGATTAATAAATATAGGGAAGCAGAGGCTTTCAGTCCACTGAAAGTTTGCACATGTGAACTTGTGGAAATCGGGACATTGAGCACAGGACCCACGTCAACTCAATCAGACAAGGCAAGGATCCAGGGTGGAAGAAGAGAAATGAGTGGTGGACCAGCCCTTGACAGAATAATTGGAGACTGATTACTACTGGGTGTGGGAGAGTATGAATTACTTATGATAGGCTGACTAGACTCAAGTGGATGGATTTTCAGTGAAGGACATCAGGGTACAAATGCTTGACTGGATGGTACTTAACATGCATAGTGGGATATGTGACCTCCAGTGGGAAATGTGGAGGTACAGATGGGGGAGGTCTCAATTTGATGAAGAAATTTTGTAAGGAATATACAAAATCTTGGTAAAAAATTTATGGAAAAGATTCCAGTATTCTAAATTAACAGTTTTCAGAGTCTAATTTTAAATTCTGTTTCATATGTTAGTTTATTAGAAATCAGCTGTTTCTCCTAAGACATTGTAATATGAAGAAAATTATGAGCGTAAAACTGAAATGCTTAAGTTAGTGTCCTCATTTTTGGTACACATGCTGATGTAGAAGTTAGCAGTGTGATGGCTTCTGGCTCTCCCTTAGAGTTAATCAATAGTTGAAATTCAATAATCATTAAACTCATAACTCAAACTTTTCTTTCTTTCAATAAAATGACAAAGGATGATTTAGCTAAGATTGTTAAAAGAGTACAGTACTTCTACCATTTTTATAACACAATCATACATTTTCTATGTCTTTGCTCCTGATCATCCTTTCTGTTGGTACCATGCATGTTTCTTCAAACTCCTTGGTATTCCTGAACACACATTGCCCTTTCACTCTTCCTCTTTCTGTAGAGTGCTTTCTCTTAACTTCTTACAAGTACAAAGTTTGTTCAACATTAATGAACAGCACTAAAGGTCATATCTGTGGAAACATTTCTGTCTTATCTGGAGAGTTGTCCTTTTATTTTGTTCATTCAGGACAGAGAGGTATTCTGTAGCAACTGTCCATAAGCCAATCTTCTACTCTAATTATGGGCCTTTATAACACCCATTTCTGTACCCATAATGTAATGTAGTTCCCAAACATTTGTGAATACTTAATAAATGACTGGGTATATGGACACATTCATTGCCCTAAACATTTCAGCTCCGGTCATATTTTCCTTGTGTATGTAAGAGCTATGTGATTTTTATAAGCATCTATTCTGAACCTTTATTGAAATATATGAAACATATATAGGGATGAATAAACTGTGAATTAAAAAAAATATTTAGTGTTTATGTGTGTCTGTGTGTTTGTGTGTGCTTGTCTGTATGTGTGTCTTTACGTCTGTGTGTATATGTGCACATGTATCACATCATGCATGTGGAGGTCTGATCTCAACTTACAGGACTTGTTTACTCCTTCCTGATTCCAAGGTTGTAGGTTCTAGGTATCAAACTCATGTCATCATGTTTGTGAGCAAGGTTTTGGTTTTTGTTTTCCTCATTGATCCATCTCACCACTGCCCCTGTGAATTTCAATAATGTCTGTATTAAATTTATTTTAGGGGGCTGGAGAAATGTCTTAGTGGTTAAGAGTGCTGACCGCTCTTGCAGAGGACCCAGGTTTGATCCCCAGCACCCACATGGTGGCTGAAAACCATCTGTAAATCCAATTCCAGGAGAACTCCAGTTCCAGGGGAATCTGATGCCCTCTTATGACCTCCACAGCATTGTATGACACGGGTGTGCAGACCTCATGCAGATAGTACATTCATACAAATAAGATAAATATATAAATAAAAATTAAAAAAAATAAATTTGTTTTTGAATTATTTTCAACAAGCATTTTGCCATGCTCTAGGTAACTAGTGGCCATTAAAGCAGCTCTGCTATTATAAAAATATGTAACTGTGTCTGGCCTTAAGAAGTTTCTAATCAAATTGAGAAGGTACATTAGATAGAAATGAAGGATAATTACAAAATATAAAGCAAAAGAAAGAAAATAAATAAAAATCATGGTAAGTCAAAATAATGAATCTTCAGTGAAGACCTAACTACATTATTTAGAGTATTCTATAGTTAAGCTATATTTAAGCTAAACGTTTCATTCTACATAACCTCTTACTTATATTCTGAAGGTGTTTATATACACATACATAGACATAAACACACAAATTGACGGTTAAATGATTATATAGTTGATAATGATCTAACTCTTCTGGTTACTATTTGTCAACTTGATATAAACTTGACTCATCTTGGAAGAGAAAATCTCAACAAAATTAAATTGATCAAGAAATGTATGAAATCCACAAAAGTTCAATAAATATTAAGAAAACAAATATCTATATCAGATTGGCCTCTGAGCATGTCAATGGGGAATCTTAGAAAATTAGAAAGACTCATTCTATTGTAGGTTGTGCCAGCTCCAGGACCATGGGCCTGGGCCAAATAACTAACATGGCTGAGCAAGGCAAGGAAAGAAAGCCAGATATCAACAGTTCTCCTTTGTCTGTAGTTCACTTCCTGACTTCATGTTCCCACTTGAATTCCTGCCCCAACTTTCCTCAGTGATGGATAGTGCAATCAAGAGATGTAACATGAAATAAACTATGTCCTCTTCCACTTGGTCATGTTATTTATCAGAGCCATTGAAAGCAAACTAGAACACCCTGTCATTACCGATTTTCTGCTGTGTAAAATGTTGACATTCAATTTGCTTCTAACCATGCCATCTAAAAAGTGAAAAATAGACACTTGAATATTCTTAAATCTTTATTTTAAAATATACAGGCATTTAATGGCAGGAATCTCTGTAGCTGAGGATGTAGCTGAGTTTGGAAAATATGCATGTTTCTTTTTTTTAATATTTTTTATTAATTTTATTTATTTCTGTATGTGTATGAATGCACCGTCTGCATGCAAGTTTGTGCACCCGTGTCGTGCAATGCCGCGGAGGTCAGAAGAGGGTGTCGGATTCCCCTGGAACTGGAGTTCTCCTGGAATTGGAGTATTCAGACGGTTCTCGGCCGCCATGTGGGTGCTGGGGATCGAACCCGGGTCCTCTGCAAGAGCAGTCAGTGCTCTTAACCGCTAGGCCATCTCTCCAGCCCCCGCATGTTTCTTTTTGTAGATGAGGAGTAAACTGCGTACTCTCTGTCATTGTAGGTGAGGAGTAAACTGCATATGCTCTGTCCTTGTAGATGAGTAAACTGCATATGCTCTGTCCTTGTAGATGAGGAGTAAACTGCGTACTCTCTGTCATTGTAGATGAGGAGTAAACTGCGTACTCTCTGTCATTGTCTCACCCCTCTGCTCTTTCTAATACTCTTTTGTACTGGTTATTTCTTATTTCACTCCTCCACAGATTGTAACAGGTGGAAGATTAATTCATTTCTACAGGTGGCAGTAATATAGAGGGTATATCTGCCTCTAGTATATAATTTTAGTTGAAATGTAGATGATGAAAAAATGGACAATGTAGATTACTAAGTAGGTTGTGAAGGGTTTACACATTTCAATGTGGCAGATGAAGGAAAAGTTCTCCATCAAGAAATTGGAAAATGAAACAAGAAACTTTAAAATTTATTTCCTTCTTGTTTGGTTTCAATTATCATTAACCTCTGGGAACCTAGACTACTAAAAACTCCCCCCTCCCCCGTGCATGTGTGTGTGTGTCTGTTTGTCTGTCTGTCTGTCTGGGTGTCTGTGTATCTGTGTGTCTGTGTGTTGGGAGTGGCAATTTTAATTTCATCATGTTAGTGAAAAAAGTCTAATTGGTTATATATTCTTCACTTCAGTATATATAATTGGAGGATTTTCTTCTTTCTTGCTTGCTTTCTTGCTTGCTTGCTTGTTTTGTTTTCTTGCTTTCTTGCTTTTTCTTTTTTTGCCAAAAAATGTGATGTTTTCCTTAAGGAAGTGTTTGAAATTTCCTCCTTGGCAAGCGCAAACAACCATCAATCTTGCCCTTGTTCTCCACACTGGGGTCTTTCCTGCCCATGGTCATCCAAATGAAGTTGACTAAGCATGTGCCCTGTTTTGATCTTCCTGTACTGGCCTCCATGATGCAGCCTGGTGGTGGAGCCATTCATGAAAGGTTCACTGCTTGACAAAGTTCCAGTGACCTGACCCGTCTGGTTGAAGTCTGTTCTCCAGCTGACCTTGGTTTTTAATAATTCTTCTTATCATATTAATTCTCATTTTTCTGGCCTGCTTGACTTTCAGCTTTCTAGCAATTAGGGTACCTGCTTCTGCCTCAGGGAGTGGAACTGACACTTTTGCCTTTTCTAGAAATGAGTACTTTGTGAGAAATAATGGCACCGTGTATACAAGTTACAAGTAGTAATTAAGAATTCTACAGAAACTGTGTTATGCACAGATTGTTCAAGTAAAGAGAAGAATTGATTTCATGGTCAGGTCTAAACTAAAAAGAGGATTGTAGTGCAAATTTAAACTATGTCCAGTGAAACAGTGGATTCTAGTGATCTAACTTAAAGATTAATAGCCCATTAAAAGCCAACCTTTGCAGAAAGTGTTAGAAACAGAAACTAAGGAAAACAGAAACTGAGGAAAACAATGATCAGAATAAAAGCAAGATATTAATCAAAGCTACTTCAGCCAGAAAATGGCTTACAGTTCTAGTGAACAAGGAACTAAAGTAAGAAAAATAAAGTTCTCTATTGTTAAAGCTTTAAAGTTCATTTTTTACACTGTCCAGCACCTATGTAACCACAAGTCATTAAAAATGAAGTCCTCAGAGTTAAAAGTTAATATTAACTTTGCTTTGCTGCAAAACTGCTAAAATGCTTAGCTGAATGGTTGTACTATTATTGTTTCACTTTCTTGATGTTTCAACTAAATGATTGAACCATTCTTGTTTTTCTGTTTTTGATGTTAAGAATAATTTCAGGTGTGAATTTTCTGAAAAATACTTATTGGGAAGTTGGGCCATTTTTTTCATCATTACCTTAGACTTGCATAACCTATATTAGTTTTAGGGCATATAAAAATAAACATAGGGGGGCTGGAGAGATGGCTTAGCAGTTAGGAGCACCGATTGCTCTTGCAGAGGACCCAGCACCTACATGGTGGCTGAGAACCATCTTTAACTCCAGTTCCAGGGGAATCTGACACCCTCTTCTGACCTCCACGGCATTGCACAACAAGGGTGCACAAACCTACATGCAGACAGTGCATTCATACACATAAAAAATAAATAAAAATAAAAAACAACACCAGGACCTGAGGAGCAGGGAACAGAAGAAAAGAAAAGAGACAAAAAAATAATAATAATAATAATCGGCAGAGTGGCAAACTGGAAAGGCCCTCTGCACAGGATTAGAGAAGACAAACTCTCTGATCCTTAGGTCAAGAATTTGGCAGAGTGAAGAACCCAAGAGTTCCTCTGCACAGGAGCAGGGAAGACAGATGCTCCTCAGGTCATGAAAAAGAAAGAGATTCTTGGGGCTGGAGAGATGGCCTAGTGGTTAAGAGTACTGACTGCTCTTGCAGAGGACCCGGGTTCGATCCCCAGCACCCACATGGTGGCTGAGAACCGTCTTTAACTCCAGTTCCAGGGGAATCTGACGCCCTCTTATGACCTCCACAGCAATGCATGACACGGGTGAACAAACCTACCTGCAGACAGTACATTCATACACATACAAAAATTTTTAAAAAATTAAAAAAAAAAGAAAAAGAAAGAGATTCTTGTGTCTTTTTTTTTTTTTATAAAATAAAAAAAAAAAAAAATAAAATAAAAAA